>ONZH01014190.1:0-51295 GCA_900303285.1 Rhinella marina | reverse complement strand
ATAAAACCAATATTCCCAAAAAGGCTTAGTTTATGTCAAAATTAAAATGATTCACAAATTAAATGTCATTGACATAAAATAACATTAGCATGCCTCGTTTCACCTTGAATAAAGTATCTATATTTAAAAGAATAGATTTGCAGATATCCATAATATTTAATCACATATACGACATGCTTTAGAAGCAAATAATAATGTAATCCTCCCTGTGATAGGAAAAACTTGACAATCAATCATGCCGACAACAATCAACTTTTCTTTAGTACCACAGCACTTTTCATGCCAAGTATATTTTAAGTGTATGTTAAAAGGGATTAAAATGTAGCATATTAGTAAAAAGGCTGTGAATTAACTTTCAATGAACACTGAAGTGTTGCTGTGCAGTCATCACTCCCATTATTACAGGAAACCATAATGGTTATATGACTGCTAATATAAAACCATCACATTGAGCTTTCCTTTAATGAACATGACTCACAATTCACTTTAAAGGTACAGTCACTTAAATGATCCAATTCCATTCCAATACCTAAGTTGTGGTAGTCATATTATAGAAAGAGGTTATGTCATTTTTACAGGGGTGGACTCTACACGAGGAGAGGTGAGAAGTTCACTTAAGGCAGAATCCTTCACTGATGGAAGGTGGGGGCAACATCTCGAATTTGGAAATGTAACGGCACAATTTAACCTTTTGCAAAAAGGGCAACACAAAATCTAGATGGAACTAAAACTAGCCCTTAGTTTTTATATAAGGTATAGTTTTTTTATTTATTTTTTGTCGTTTGTTTTTCTAAACAGAAAATAATATTTCCTTTTGTAGTTCTTTAATAGCTACCTCTTACTGGATCAGGGGTAGGCAACCTCCGGCACTCCAGCTGTTGTGAAACTACAACTCCCAGCATACATACTTGCTCTGCTCTTCAAAGAACTATCATAGAAATGAATGGAGTATTCTGCCACAGATGTACGTTAAAGAAGTCTCTGACTGGTTGTGAGTGGTAATCTCTGTACAAGCAATGGTAGATAGCTGAACTCACTAATATCCCATAGGTCGTGGTACCAGTTGCATGTGAAGATCCAGTGAGGAAGATACAAATTGAGATGCTTTGGAAATTTATTGAATTTACCTTGAGCAAAGACATATAGAGGACATTAGAGGTCAAAACAAATGCTCTCTCCAGCTCTGTGTCTGTTGCAGAAGAAAACACCTCAGGTACAGAGAAACAGGAAATGATGTCACAGAAAGGGAGGAGTAAACAGAGAGCAAAGGCATATTGGAGTTACATTATACACTCAGAAAACCTATAACAAGAATGACCACAGGGTGGCAGCATTACATAGAATGGTAATTATATAATAACACAAAATAGGCAATTAATCATAATGGAGAAAAGAAATGCTGGGACAGCACATGGAGCATTCTGGGAATTGTAGTTTCAAAGCAGTGACAGCCAAAGCCAGACATCCTTTCAGACTTGGTGACAAGGGTACTAACTTCAGTGCGAATCTCTGGATCTTCATGAGGGTCTTGGAGACTGAAGACATCTTGAGTAGGAGTTTCTTTACTCTGGTTTACCAAAAACTCCGGACCCATTAACTAAGAAGAATTTGCAGAGATTCTACCAGATGCTGGTCTGGTGGTGCAATCTGCAGGATTGAGATGAGATGTAACATAGTGCCACTGTTCAAGTTTAGAGGACTTTCTAATCCTTTCAATGCGGTTACTGACATAGACATAGAAGTGTTTCGACTGGTTGTATATATAACCCAGAACAAACCTTGCTGTCTGTGTAAAATTGAATATCATCCACATGAATATCTAGCTCTCGCTGTATAACGTCTGCAATTTTTACAGCTAGTACAGTCCAACAAAGTTCGAGCCTAGGAATGGTGTGCTCAGGTTTCGGAGCTAATTTAGCCTTTCCAACATGAGCTTCATTGCAATAGTCTATTACTTTCAAATAAGCAACAGCTACAATAGCTTTAGTAGATGCGTCTGAAAATATGTGGACTTCTTTCCTCCAAGTTGTTGTAAGGGTAGTTGGAGTGTAGCATTGTGGTATGTGCGTCCTGTCTAATGCATGTTTTTTCTGTTTTGTTGTATCACAAGCTGGCATTAAACATGTTTTACTATGACACAATCAATAATCAAACATAGAACTTTAATGTGGATTATTATATAGCTCATGAAAGTCAAAACATTGTGTAGCCACTTTTTGCTGCAGTTACAGATGCAAGTCTCTTGGAGTATGTCTCTTTCAGCTTTGCACATCTAGACACTGGGATTTTTTCCCCATTCATCCAGACAAAATTGCTTCAACCTGTTCAAGTTAGAAGGGGGTATAGTTGGACTACACTAGTCTTTAAGTCATGTCACAGATTGTCAATTGGATCGAGGATCTGAGCTTTGACTAGGCCATTCCAAGACATTTAAACAGTACCTGTAATCTCTTCTGATGTGTCTGTTTAAGGCTAAGTTCATGTATGTGTTGTGAACTCCGTCAGCCTGATCCCGCAGAGGTTCACCGTATTTAGCACTGCCGGATAGGGTCACACACCTCCAGATCCCCATTGGTCCCCATGGATCCAACATGGATCGTCCACTTGCCAACATAAATGCTGGCTTTCGTTCGGACAAAAAGTTGTGCATTCAGGATTTTTTTCCTTGCAAAAACAGGCTTTTATGCCAAAAAACAGCCAGATCGCCGGTGGTGCACGGATCCTGCTATACTGGATACGGTGAATTCCAGAAGTCTATTCCTCTATCGCAGGGGTGGGCAATCTCCAGCACTCCAGCCATTGTGAAAATATAACTCCCAGTATGCATACTTGCTCTGTAGAGATGAGCGAATCCTAAAAGATTCGGGGATTCGGTATTCGGCCCGAATCCCACCGCGGGATTCGTGGATTCGGGCCGAATACCGAATCCCATTAAACTCTATGGGAGACCTGAATCATTTTGCAGGGGCCAAAGGTTCGGCCGTATCTATCCGCAAAATTGCGGATAGATACGCCGCGGCTCCTATGAAGAAGCTCTATAGTTGTCCGTGCGTACGGACAACTATAGGCATTTTCAATGGCGCCGCCCGGCGTGTGTTCCGTGCGCACGGAACACCCGCCGGGCGGCCCCATTGAAAATGCCTATAGTTGTCCGTACGCACGGACAACTATAGAGCTTCTTCATAGGAGCCGCGGCACAGGGAAGACCTGTGCAGCAGCGGCAAAGAAGAAAGAAGACCAAGGCCCAGCCCCCTCCAGCTTCAGGACAAGTAAGTTTTTATGTTTTATGTGTGTGTATATGTATGTGTGTGTGTAGTATGTGTGTATGTATATGTGTGTGTATGTATATGTGTGTGTATGTATGTATGTATGTGTGTGTGTAGTATGTGTGTATGTGTATATGTGTGTGTATGTATGTGTGTGGGTATATGCATACACTGTACGTACTGTATATTGTACAGCGTGGCGCAGGGGTTATATTGTCCTGCATGGTGTAACCGCCATGCATTTGTTGTACAGTATATATTATAATCCCTGTACCATGCTATACAATGTACAGTATGATTCATACACCATACTGTATAATACACAGTATGATCCGTACACCATACTGTATAGTATACAGTATAATCCCTACACCATGCTGTATAGTATACAGTATAATCCGTACACCATGCTGTATAGTATACAGTATAATCCCTACACCATGCTGTATAGTATACAGTATAGTCCGTACACCATGCTGTATAATACACAGTATAATCCGTACACCATGCTGTATAGTATACAGTATAATCCGTACACCATGCTGTATAGTATACAGTATAATCCGTACACCATGCTGTATAGTATACAGTATAATCCCTACACCATGCTGTATAGTATACAGTATAGGCCGTACACCATGCTGTATAGTGTACAGTATAATCCCTACACCATGCTGTATAGTATACAGTATAATCCGTACACCATGCTGTATAGTATACAGTATAATCCGTACACCATGCTGTATAGTATACAGTATAATCCCTACACCATGCTGTATAGTATACAGTATAGTCCGTACACCATGCTGTATAATACACAGTATAATCCGTACACCATGCTGTATAGTATACAGTATAATCCGTACACCATGCTGTATAATATACAGTATAATCCGTACACCATGCTGTATAGTAGACAGTATAGTCCGTACACCATGCTGTATAATACACAGTATAATCCGTACACCATGCTGTATAGTATACAGTATAATCCGTACACCATGCTGTATAATATACAGTATAATCCGTACACCATGCTGTATAGTAGACAGTATAGTCCGTACACCATGCTGTATAGTATACAGTATAATCCCTACACCATGCTGTATAGTATACAGTATAATCCGTACACCATGCTGTATAGTATACAGTATCCCTACACCATGCTGTATAGTATACAGTATAATCCGTACACCATGCTGTGCAGCAGCGGCAAAGAAGAAAGAAGACCAAGGCCCAGCCCCCTCCAGCTTCAGGACAAGTAAGTTTTTATGTTTTATGTGTGTGTATATGTATGTGTGTGTGTAGTATGTGTGTATGTATATGTGTGTGTATGTATATGTGTGTGTATGTATGTATGTGTGTGTGTAGTATGTGTGTATGTGTATATGTGTGTGTATGTATGTATGTATGTGTGTGGGTATATGCATACACTGTACGTACTGTATATTGTACAGCGTGGCGCAGGGGTTATATTGTCCTGCATGGTGTAACCGCCATGCATTTGTTGTACAGTATATATTATAATCCCTGTACCATGCTATACAATGTACAGTATGATTCATACACCATACTGTATAATACACAGTATGATCCGTACACCATACTGTATAGTATACAGTATAATCCCTACACCATGCTGTATAGTATACAGTATAATCCGTACACCATGCTGTATAGTATACAGTATAATCCCTACACCATGCTGTATAGTATACAGTATAGTCCGTACACCATGCTGTATAATACACAGTATAATCCGTACACCATGCTGTATAGTATACAGTATAATCCGTACACCATGCTGTATAGTATACAGTATAATCCGTACACCATGCTGTATAGTATACAGTATAATCCCTACACCATGCTGTATAGTATACAGTATAGGCCGTACACCATGCTGTATAGTGTACAGTATAATCCCTACACCATGCTGTATAGTATACAGTATAATCCGTACACCATGCTGTATAGTATACAGTATAATCCCTACACCATGCTGTATAGTATACAGTATAGTCCGTACACCATGCTGTATAATACACAGTATAATCCGTACACCATGCTGTATAGTATACAGTATAATCCGTACACCATGCTGTATAATATACAGTATAATCCGTACACCATGCTGTATAGTAGACAGTATAGTCCGTACACCATGCTGTATAATACACAGTATAATCCGTACACCATGCTGTATAGTATACAGTATAATCCGTACACCATGCTGTATAATATACAGTATAATCCGTACACCATGCTGTATAGTAGACAGTATAGTCCGTACACCATGCTGTATAGTATACAGTATAATCCCTACACCATGCTGTATAGTATACAGTATAATCCGTACACCATGCTGTATAGTATACAGTATCCCTACACCATGCTGTATAGTATACAGTATAATCCGTACACCATGCTGTATAATATACAGTATAATCTAGATACCATGCTGTATAATATACAGTATAATCTATCCTTGTTGCTGCTCCCATTCAGTATAACGTCTCCTTAGTTTAAAAAAAAAAAAAAAAAAAAATCGGTAGCTCAGTCATACATTTCTTTATTGGCAAATGGGGGCGTGGCATGGGAGGAGCCAGGGTAGCATGTGGGATGGGCCGGGGTAGTGGGTGGGGTTAGGGGCCCCATTCAGATTCTTGCTATGGGGCCCAATGATTTCTATGTACGCCCCTGGCTGTATCTATCCGCAATTTTGCGGACAGATATGGACCCATTCATACGGTCGTGTGAATGGGGCCTAAAAGTTGCCCCAACATGTGAAAACCTCAGAAAATGATGGAAACACCTTGGAAATGCATAGGAAACACCAGGGGCAGCATGTAGGGATGCCTCTGAGGCTCCCTAATTGCACCATTTTTTCTAAATCTGGCCAATAGTCTGGGGATGACCCCAAGGCAATTTTCAGGGACACGGTAATGGTGACCCACTTAAAAATGCTGCCTGACAACCTGGCGGTGAACCCCTGATTGTCTTTCAATAAGATTGCAGTGTAAAGCATGGTGGTGAGCCTCAGTATGACTTTTAGGATGGAGATTGCATGTGGACACGTACTCCCTGGAACAGGGCTGCCATCAGGAATTTCGGGGCCCCCTACAGGCAAATTTCGTGCCCCCCCCCTTTCGGGTAAACTTTACAGATTGCAAAATGGCTAACTTTTTTTTCTTAACAAGTCACATCATTGTGTTTATTATCCCTGTACAGTGACATCACTGTGTTTGTTATCCCTGTACTGTGACATCACTGTTTATTATTCCTGTACGGTGACATCTCTGTGTTTATTATCCCTGTACAGTGACATCACTGTGTTTATTATCCCTTTACGGTGACATCTCTGTGTTTATTATCCCTGTACAGTGACATCGCTGTGTGTATTATCCCACTGCAGGAAGAGGTAAGTGGTCTGTGTCTGTGTGTTTGTTTTCTATTTTTCAGGGTCGTGAATGCAGAGGACTACGTCGGATTCGGTGGACTACGTCGGACCAGCTTTTTTTTTTTTTTTTTAATAAAATGGTCAAACAGGGGTCTGGGGGAGTGTTTATTTCAATAAAATGTTTTATACTGGTGTGTGTGTGTTTTTTTTTTTTTACAATACTACAGTTTTAGTAATTACGGCTATCTACAGACGGCCCTGATTACTAATACTGGGCTTAGTGCTTGCCGGTATGGGAAGGGAACTGGTGTGTGTGTGTTTTTTTTTTTTACAATACTACAGTTTTAGTAATTATGGCTATCTACAGACGGCCCTGATTACTAATACTGGGCTTAGTGCTTGCCGGTATGGGAAGGGACACAGTTATTGGCCCTTCCCAGCCTAATGGTACCAGCCTGCAGCCGCCCCAGAGCCAGACCCTCAATTTAGAAGGTCCGGTCCTGCGGGTACCCGGCTCTTCCCGGCACCCCTGGTGGCGGTGGGTGCCGAGGTAATAGATGTTGGGGTTAGTGCTGGCCTGCCATACCGGCAAGCACTAAGCCCAGTATTAGTAATCAGGGCCGTCTGTAGATGTCTGCAGTCTGTAGTAGCCATAATTACTAAAACTGTAGTATTGTAAAAAAAAATACACACACACCAGTATAAAACATTTTATTGAAATAAACACTCCCCCAGACCCCTGTTTGACCATTTTATTAAAAAAAAAAAAAAAGCTGGTCCGACGTAGTCCACTGCATTCACGACCCTGAAAAATAGAAAACAAACACACAGACACAGACCACTTACCTCTTCCTGCAGTGGGATAATACACACAGCGATGTCACTGTACAGGGATAATAAACACAGAGATGTCACCGTACAGGGATAATAAACACAGTGATGTCACTGTACAGGGATAATAAACACAGAGATGTCACCGTACAGGGATAATAAACACAGTGATGTCACTGTACAGGGATAATAAATCTCAGATCAACACATTGTGCCCCCATCAGACCTCAGATCAGCCCAGAGTGCCCCATGAGACCTCAGATCAGCCCCCAGTGCCCCCATTAGACCTCAGATCAGCCCCTAGTGCCCCCATCAGACCTCAGATCAGCCCCCAGTGCCCCCATTAGACCTCAGATCAGCCCCGAGTGCCCCCATCAGACCTCAGATCAGCCCCTAGTGCCCCCATCAGACCTCAGATCAGCCCCCCAGTGCCCCCATCAGACCTCAGATCAGCCCCCAGTGCCCCCCTCAGACCTCAGATCAGCCCACCCAGCCACTTTAAAAAAGCATACTTACCTGTTCTGGCCGCCGCTATCCTCAGGCTCCCCGCTCCACTGTCTTCCCTGCCGGCGCGCACTATGACCTGATGCAGCGTCAGGTCATAGTGCGCGCCGGCAGGCCAGATAGTGGAGCGCGGAGCCTGAGGACGGCGGCGGCCAGAACAGGTAATTATGTTTTTTTAAAGGGGGGCCCGGGCGGCACGGATCATCACGAGTCCGCGCTGGCTCGTGATGCCGAGCCGAAGCGGGCAATATTCGAGCGAATTCCGAATATTGCCGCTTTGGATCGCTCATCTCTATTGCTCTGTCATAGATGTCACTGTACAGGGATAATAAACACAGAGATGTAACCGTACAGGGATAATAAACACAGTGATGTCACTGTACAGGGATAATAAAAACAGAGATGTCACTGTACAGGGATAATAAACACAGTGATGTCACTGTACAGGGAAAATAAATCTCAGATCAACACATTGTGCCCCCATCAGACCTCAGATCAGCGTCTTGTGCCCCCATCAGACCTCAGATCAAGACAATGTGTCCCCATGTGCCCCCATCAGACCTCAGATCAACACAATGTGTCCCCATGTGCCCCCATCAGACCTCAGATCAACACAATGTATCCCCATGTGCCCCCATCAGACCTCAGATCAGCGTCTTGTGCCCCCATCAGACCTCAGATCAGCGTCTTGTGCCCCCATCAGACCTCAGATGAACACAATGTGCCCCCATCAGACCTCAGGTCAGCGTCTTGTGCCCCATCAGACCTCAGATCAACATCTTGTGTCCCCCTTCAGACCTCAGATCAGCCCCCAGTGCCCCCATTAGACCTCAGATCAGCCCCTAGTGCCCCCATCAGACCTCAGATCTGCCCCCAGTGCCCCCATTAGACCTCAGATCAGCCCCCAGTGCCCCCATTAGACCTCAGATCAGCCCCTAGTGCCCCCATCAGACCTCAGATCAGCCCCCAGTTCCCCCATTAGACCTCAGATCAGCCCCCAGTGACCCCATCAGACCTCAGATCAGCCCCTAATGTCCCCATCAGACCTCAGATCAGCCCCCAGTGCCCCCATAAGACCTCAGATCAGCCCCCAGTGCCCCCATTAGACCTCAGATCATCCCCCAGTGCCCCATCAGACCTCAGATAAGCCCCCAGTGCCCCATCAGACCTTAGATCAGCCCAGAGTGCCCCATGAGACCTCAGATCAGCCCCCAGTGCCCCCATTAGACCTCAGATCAGCCCCTAGTGCCCCCATCAGACCTCAGATCAGCCCCCAGTGCCCCCATTAGACCTCAGATCAGCCCCTAGTGCCCCCATCAGACCTCAGATCAGCCCCTAGTGCCCCCATCAGACCTCAGATCAGCCCCCAGTGCCCCCATCAGACCTCAGATCAGCCCCCAGTGCCCCCCTCAGCCCTCAGATCAGCCCACCCAGCCACTTTAAAAAAGCATACTTACCTGTTCTGGCCGCCACTGTCCTCAGGCTCCCCGCTCCACTGTCTTCCCTGCCGGCGCGCACTATGACCTGATGCAGCGTCAGGTCATAGTGCGCGCCGGCAGGCCAGATAGTGGAGCGCGGAACCTGAGGACAGCGGCAGCCAGAACAGGTAAGTATGCTTTTTTAAAGGGGGGCCCGGGCGGCACGGATCATCACGAGTCCGCGCTGGCTCGTGATGCCGAGCCGAAGCGGGCAATATTCGAGCGAATCCCGAATATTGCCGCTTCGGCTCTCTCATCACTATTGCTCTGTCATAGAAATGAATGGATCACGCTGGGAATTGTAGTTTCACAACAGCTGGAGTGCCGAAGGTTGCTGATCTCTATGGGATCCGGCTGCCAGAGTTCATACGGCATATGTGAATGTAGCCGTAGCCGCTACTTGCATCTTGCTTGTAGTAACAATTCTAAAGCATCTATTCTTATGAGTTTATGTGCCTTTGTTTTACAATGAAGGCGCAGCTGGGTGTTACCAGTTGTGGTTGTGTTCTTGCACAGTCTGACATTATCTAATTAGTGCTACCTGTGTCAGACTATGCAGGGACACGGTGGTGAACAGCCATTTCTCCCACTTGTGCTTCCTGTGGACCTTACATGCAGGGAGGGGTGGGGGGTACCATCAGGTGATTTGTATCTTGGTGTGCCCACGTCATGCTGTTAACCATTTCCTTATCATTACAATAAAAACAGCAATGCAATTCATTCACAGGAGAGTCATTTACAGGAATACAGAAATGTCATTTCTATCATCACATTCATTTTCATAATTAACATTGCTTCGTCCCTAAGTAATTCTTTTTGTTGATCCCTCCCTGTACCCAAAAGGTGTACGAACTACAGGCCTGCAAACCTCAGTACGTGTACATATCCATTACACGTCTTTTTTACATACTCAATAAGGCGAGGTTCAACTTGTCCCATAGAGATTGATCTCAGATGTTCTCGAAATACAGCAAATCGTTTTTCCAATATAGAAATAATTGAATGGGCAAAAAAATAGCATATACCAAATACTATTTTGTGCAGTTTATGAAGTCATTTACTATCCAATTAGCACCTCCCATATTCATCTGCCTCAAGCCGCAATTAAAGTATGAACAATGCCAACATTTGAAGTTACCTCTAGAACCAGTCTATGCAACCAGGTAGTACGTGGTCTGGCATATCTGCTCCTTACTATTACATCTTTAATGGTTTTACTTCTTCTGAATCGGTTGTCTTTCTAGTTTCTACCAATTCACCTAACCCCGCCTCTGACTCTAATATATGCCAATTATTATGTATAGCAGAAGGTATTGGTAATACCATTGGGCTGTGTTTAAAATAGAATGTAGCTCTTTTTCTAGGAGAAGACTAAAGTACCTCTTTGTATTTGTATCTTAGTCCTGTACTGCAGTGACGCTTTTAATTGTTAATATAAGATTTTTAGTGGTGAGTGCTGCAATCTTTTTTATATATTTCCTGCCGCTGACAACGATGTGCACCTATACTGTATTTTCTGTGCACACCCCTGGTCCTGGTGAATGTGGTGGGAGTTGGTTGCTGTGCAGATCCTTGCATTACAGTGTTGCAGTGCCAGCCAATATCTCTACTCTTCCTGTTTGGAGAGCTCCTTGGTCTATAGGTTGATTGCTTAGTAGTGTTGCAGATCATGTGACACTTTGATTGCATTTGGGGGGTACTATCTTTCATTGGGAAGAGAGCGCCTTAATCGGAGTGAGGAGACTTATAGGCCATACATGCTCCTCTGGAATTCTGGGAAGATATTCAACTAATTATATAATTTCTGGGGTTCATTGGTTGGACCAGATCTTATTTAGGGGGTTGATAGCAAAGACTCTGGCACAATGTATACACAGTATTGATTTTATCTAGTAACTGATGTCCACAATCTTCTAAACAGTATTTGTTTCTAGATATGTACATATTACTAAAAAAGCAGTTCTGAACAGATACATTACAAAGGTTAGTGCAGTGTCCCACATATTATGTGTGTAAAAGGGACACTACAAACTGTATTTTGTATATCCATGTCACTCTTGATAGCCATGTCATTGTAATCTGTATTCAAAAGTTCTTATATGTGTTTTAAGAACCTCCTAGGCAGTAATTACACCTTTCCACCACTAGATGGTGCTGTCACGTATATATATATATATATATATATATATATATATATATATATATACACTCTCTATGGTTAGAGGAGAGATAGAGTAGTATAGAGGAGAAGAACATCATGGAGTGAGGACAGCAAACAGCTCCTCAGGGAGCTCCTGAGCTTCCAAAAGCAACTTAAGAAATGTGCAGGAGGAGAAAGTCACCCTAAAGGCCGCCATTCCTGCTGGACACTTTCTAGGCCACTTTCTAGGCCACTAGCAACTGGCATTACCTGGATACCAAGCCTGTCAAAGGTAAACGCTGAGCTCATCAGCTTAATGGACTTTGTCAGCAACCTATAGTGACTGGGAGTAGCTCCACAGCACCCGGAAACTGATTCAGCAACTAGCTACAGTTGTGAACTTATTACCTACTGGAAACCCCAACGGGCAGTCAAGTTATTATACTTAAAGTGACACGGTGCAGACCTATTAATTCCGGCCGTGCAGGGCTAGCATACCCTGAAGCATTGATATAAAATCCTATCCAGAGCCAAGACTAGTTTATTAAGGGACTGACTAAGTGGAGATGTAAGAGTAACTGGATTTAACTTAAAGTAACAGCCTTGGAAGGAATTCTTACAACACCAATCTGTATTATCTACTGCTTACTGAAACAATTGTATTTTTGTACCATCTGACCTCAAGGCAAAAGTAAAAGTTTTATTGTTCATAAGCAGGCCGTCTCCTCATCACTCCTACTCCAAAAGTTCATGTCTACTTAAGACACTGGCGTCACGACATTCCAGGACCCAACCGACCGACACTATAAAAGTTTACATCAAGGGCACCTCGCCTCACCATCCGGCGGGGGTCCTGAATACAGAGTGTGCCCCGAGGGAAGTAGTGTCCCCCCTCCATCCACCACACGCCGGCCCAGGAAGTCCACCAAAACCGTGAGTAACTATCGGCAACACCATACCTGTGACACAATAATCATTATACCTCACGAGCCCTGCGGCTGGGCCGTTGCATTAGTATATACATTTGTATATCTCTAGTGAATATATATATTATAAATTTATTGTAGAGTTTTGATTTTTTTTAAGAATAGGGCAAATATCAGAAGTTATATAGCTATTTTCTAGTGACATTATCCCCTTAAGGCTGCTGCACTACATTTCTTGGGGGTCATTGAGGGTACTTGGTCTGCATTTTCACAGAAGAGGATTGCAGCACTATGCTATACTAACAGCCTCAGCCATTGGGCACTGATTGGAGAGTATCTAAATGTGTTAACTGCTTAGATGCTGCTGTCAATAGTAACCACAGCATCTAAGCTTGTTTAAGGGATCTCCCTATGTCACCATTGCCCTACCACCCCCACCCCAATACAGTATGATTCTGATTTATCACTATGGCAGTTGAGGACCTAAATCTAGACCACCATCCTCAAATATTTGCCTATTATGCCTATTATATAGGCACGTAAGAGGCATAGCCAAAAAAGATGTTTGTCAGTACAGGTAATAATGCTTTGAAAAACAATATAATTCAAGGTATTAGAGAAGTGATTGAACTCAAGTTCCTTAAGAGGACAAAAACAAGTAAAAAAAAATGTTCAACCTTCCCTCAGTGATTTTCCATTTTTGAGTTTTCGTCTTCCCAGACCCATAACTTTTTTCCTTTTCCGTTCACAAAGCTGTATGAGATTTTTTTTTTGCGGGACAAGTTGTACTTTCTAATACCACCATTTAATAGTGCATAGGATGTAGTGAGAAGCAGGAAAAAATCCAAATGGGGAGGCATTGGAAAATAAAACCTATTCCACAAGTTTTAGGGTTTGTTTGTTTTTTTATAGCATTCTTTATGCAGTAAAACTGACTTGTGCTCTTCATTCTCCAGGTCTGTACAAATATGTCGATACCACATATCTATAGTTTTTTTAGCATTTTAATATTGGAAAAAAAAAACTTTTAAAAAATGTTTTGATCACTTTTTATAACATTTTTGGTGAAGTAAAGTAAGGCACGTAATGAAAAAAAAACAGCAAAACATCCATTCACTGTATGGGATAACTTTTTTAATATTTTAACAGTACGGAAGTTTCCCGCACCGTGATGCCCAAGGTGTTATTTTTTTTAAATTGTTTTTGATATTCATTTTGGGGAAAGGGTGGGGGGGTGTTTAAATTATTTTTTTATATTTTTCAAACAAAATTAACTGTTTTTTAATTTTTTTAGGTCCCCAAGTGGGCCATAACTTGTTAAGACTGAGATTGCAGTTTACAGCTTGGCGGTGAACCCCAGAGTGGCTTTGTTAGACTAAGATAGCAGCTGAACCACCCAAAAATTTAGCCTGACACAGCATGGCGGTGACTACAGTCCAGTGAACAATTCTGTCGTGTGCGGTACAGTAGCCGCAGTCTAGAAAATGTTTTTTCTCTCACTTATATATACTACAGTCCAGTGAAAAATTGTGTGGTGTGCGGTACACTAGCCACAGTCTAGAGAATATGTTTTTTCTCTCAGATCCATTTAATACAGTCCAGTGAAAAATTCTGTGTTGTGCGGTACACTAGCAGCAGTCTAGAGAATACGTTTTTTCTCTCAGATACATTTAATACAGTCCAGTGAAAAATTCTGTGTTGTGCGGTACACTAGCCGCAGTCTAGAGAATACGTTTTTGGCCTCAGATAGTAATTCTACAGTCTACTGAAAACGGTTTTGGCCTCAGATAGTAATTCTACAGTTTAGTGAATACACAAAATGTTGATCCCAAGGGCTAAGGGTCGAGGAGGAGGACGTGGGCATCCAAGTAATGTAGGGGGGCAGAGGCCATGGTCCTGGGCAGGGTGACACAGTACCTGCTGATGAGGGAGCAGTGGAAAGTCCAGTGAAAAATTGTGTGGTGTGCGGTACACTAGCCACAGTCTAGAGAATACGTTTTTTTCTCTCAGATCCATTTAATACAGTCCAGTGCAAAATTGTGTGGTGTGCGGTACACTAGCCGAAGTCTAGAGAATACGTTTGTTTGTTTTTTAATTATATATACTACAGTCCAGTGAAAAATAGTGTGGTGTGCGGTACACTAGCCGCAGTCTAGAGAATACGTTTTTGGCCTCAGATAGTAATTCTACAGTTTAGTAAATACACAAAATGTTGAACCCAAGGGCTAAGGGTCGAGGAGGAGGACGTGGGCGTCCAAGTAATGTAGGGGGGCAGAGGCCATGGTCCTGGGCAGGGTGACACAGTACCTGCTGATGAGGGAGCAGTGGAATGTCGCAGAGGTTCGCTCCCTAGCTTCATCTCGCAACTTACAGGGTCACGTGGTACAGCACTATTGAAACCACAACAGTGCGAACAGGTGATGACGAGGATAGCGGATAATGTGTCCAGTAATTTATCCACCACCCAGTCTTCCACGCAGTCCACCCACGTTAGCCAAAGGAGTAGACCTCTGGCTCCTCCAGCTCAACCTCCTTCCCCCCAGACTGGCCCCCCCCATGGAAAATATGGATTCAGATCTGGCATACTCCCAGGAACTCTTTTCAGGACCCTTCCCAGAGTCACAAACCACTGCTCAGCAGCAACTGGAGCAGTTGCTCTGTCCCGATGCCCAAAATTTCAAACTTTCGCAGTCTGTGGGTGATGAGAGTGTGGACTTAGTGCAAGTAGTGTGCCAAGAGGTGTCGATGATGATGATGAGACACAATTGTCAGACAGTGACGTTGTTGTCAGGGGGGGGAGCAGAGTGAGGAATCGGAGGAAGAGCTGGTGGATGATGAGGTGACTGACCCGAGCTGGGTTGGTAAGCCTAGTCAAGACAGTGCTTCTGAGGGGGAGGCAAGTGCAGCACTAGAACAGGTTGGAGGAGGCAGTGGGGTGGCCAGAGGGAGAAGCAGGGCCAGAGCAAGTAGATCAGCAACTGTTTCACTGAGTGAAGCTCCCGTGCCGAGGCCTAGATGTTGGCAAGTCTGGAGGTTCTTTAAAGAAAGTGAGGATGACCGACGGACTGTGGTGTGCAACCTGTGCCACACCAGGATCAGCAGGGGAGCCACCACTACCAACCTAACCACTACCAGCATGCGATTGCAGGGCCTACCTCGGTCACAGTTTCTCAGACTTATTATGCCTCTTCCTCCAACCCCTCCTCCTCCTCCTACTCTCAAATACAATCTATGAGCACGGTACCTTCAGTCGGTAGCTCTAGGCGCAGCAGCACTGCCGTGGGTAAGCGCCAACAGGCGGTGCTGAAACTGCTGAGCTTAGGTGACAAGAGGCACACCGCCCAAGAGCTATTACAGGGCATCACGGCGCAGACCGATCTTTGGCTGGCGCCGCTGAACCTCAAACCAGGCATGGTTCTGTGTGACAACGGGCGTATCCTGGTGGCGGCTCTGCAACTCGGCAGACTCACACATGTGCCATGCCTGGCCCACATGTTCAATCTTGTGGTTCAGCGGTTCCTCAAGACCTATCCCAATTTGTCTGATTTGCTCACCAAGGTGCGACGCATCTGTGCGCATTTCCGCAAGTCAACCACAGATGCTGCCACTCTCAGGGCAGTGCAACGGCGCTTACAACTGACAGCTCACCGACTGTTGTGCGACGTGCCCACACAATAGAATTCCACATTACACATGATAGCCAGGGTTTACCAGCAGCACAGAGAGATTGTAGACTGCCAGATGACAAGTTCAACGAGAACTGGTAGTCAGGTTAGTCAGCTTCCTCAAGTCTACAATGAGGAGTGGACGTGGATGTCAGGTGTTAAGCAACTTTGAGGAGTCAACACAGATGGTCAGCGGCGATGCCGTCATTATCAGCGTCACCATCCCGCTGTTTGTCTGCTGAAAAAGTCACTGCTCAGCATGAAGTCAGAGGCTTTGCGCTTGTCACAGGAGATGGGGGAAGAAGATACGTTGCTTGATAGCCAGAGCACCCTCAGGTCTGTTTCTCAGCGCGTATTTGAGGAGGGGGAGGAGGAGGAGGAGGATGAGGAGGAAGAGGAGGAGAATGTTGGCGAGACTGAAGAGGGTACCAATGCTCATTCCTTCTTATCTGTTGAGCGTGTATGGGCTGAAGAGGAGGAGTTGGAGGAGGAGGAAATGGAGAGTCAGCCTATTGAGGAAAGGGAATTCTTGCGTGTTGGGACTCTTGCGCACATGGCTGACTTCATGTTAGGCTGCCTTTCCCGTGACCCTCGCATTTTTGCCAACACCGATTACTGGGTGTTCACCCTCCTGGACCCCCGGTACAAGCAGAACTTTTCCACTCTCATTCCTGTAGAGGAAAGGAGTATGAGAGTGAATCAATATCAACAGGCCCTGGTGCACAAGCTGAAACTATCCTTCCCATCTGACACCGCTAGCGGCAGAGGACATAGTTCTGTGGACCAACTAGCAGGGGAGAGGAGGCGAGCAGGCAGCTTGTCAAGCACTGGCAGGGGAACACTCTACAAGGCCTTTGCCAGTTTTATGGCACCCCAGCAAAACACTGTCACCCGTCCCCAGTCTAGACAGAGTAGGGGGGAGCTGTTCAGAAAGATGGTGAGGGAGTACCTAGCTGACCATACCAACGTCCTGCGTGATCACTCTGCTCCATACAACTACTGGGTTGCAAAGCTGGACACGTGGCCTGAACTGGTGCTGTATGCCTTGGAGGTGCTGGCCTGCCCTGCCGCTAGCGTGTTGTCAGAGAGGGTCTTCAGTGCAGCTGGTGGCATCATCACTGATAAGCGTACACGCCTGTCAACTGACAGCGCTGACAGGCTGACGCTTATTAAAATGAATAAAGCCTGGATTTCACCAGAATTCAAATCTCCACCGGGGGAAAGCAGCTCAACATGAAGATTCTTTATGTATCCTCTCCTCCTCCTCCTTCTGTTCTTACACAAACCCTGAGCCAACAGGCAATTTTTCTGAGGGCCAACTGGCGCTCTTTACAAACAATGTTAATGTTTTCTGAGGGCCACCTACAATAAATTTTTTAGGAGCGTCAACTACAGACACTCCAAAACAATTTTTCAGGCGGGTCAACTACAGACACTCAAAAATAAATGGCTCACCTACAGCCATTTGACTGCAATCTCAGTCTGACCAAGGCATTGGTGGTGTCACTATCAGTGACTGACAGCTATGTATATAGCTCCACACTCCACTTTCGTCTAACTTTGTGAGTGGTGCCAATGTACACTATGACCACAGGATCCTTTCCAGCCTCTCCAAGTAAACAGTCAACCCAATCAACCATATTTATTTCAAAAATAAGCACAAGAAGGACAACTCATTGTTTGGCAATCCGGGCTTTTGTGAAAGATTCCCCTATCTGTACCTCTATTAATTGAATCTCCTGTGACCACATGTCTGGCCTGCCTTTCACTCCTTTTTCCCAATTATGATTGATGGCCTGCTGCTGACACTCAAAAACATTAGGGGTGAGGGTCTGCTGCTAAGCTGACCCTCTAAAACATTAGGGGTGAGTGCCTGCTGCTGATCTGACCGTCTAAAACATTAGGGGTGAGGGTCTGCTGCTGAGCTGACCCTCTAAAACATTAGGGGCGAGTGCCTGCTGCTGATCTGACCATCTAAAACATTAGGGGCGAGTGCCTTCTGCTCATCTGACCATGTAAAACATTAGGGGTGAGGGCCTGCTGCTGAGCTGACCGTCTAAAAAATTATGGGTGAGGGCCTGCTGTTGACCGTCTAAAAAATTATGGGTGAGGGCCTGTTGTTGACCGTCTTAAAAATTAGAGGTGAGGGCCTGCTGTTGACAGTCTTAAAAATTAGTGGTGAGGGTCTGCTGGTGACCGTCTTAAAAATTAGAGGTGAGGGCCTGCTGTTGACCGTCTAAAAAATTAGTGGTGAGGGCCTGCTGTTGACCGTCTTAAAAATTAGAGGTGAGGACCTCCTGTTGAACGTCGAGGGCAGCCTAATAAGCAGTTTGATATGGTGGAGGAAGAGGACGAGAAGAGGAAGGGGTACATGGGAATACAGTGTATTCAATACACCCTAAAAGCCACATTTAAAGTTCCTTTATGTTCAGCCTCTTTCCTCTGGTGGGGTAGAGAAGTCAGGGGCAATCCAGGCCTTTTTCATTTTGATAAGCGTCAACCTGTCAACATTTTCACTTGACAGGCGAATGCGCAGTTATTATGCCCCCAGCGGCACTAAATACCCGCTCCGTCAAAACACTGGCGGCAGGGCAGGCCAGCACCTCCAAGGCATAGAGCGCCAGTTCGTGCCACATGTCCAGCTTAGACACCCAATAATTATAGGGCACAGAGGGATCACTGAGGATGTTGACACGGTCAGCTACGTACTCCTTCACTATCTTCCAAAACTTTTCCCTCCTTGTGACACTAGGCTGCTCATCAGGGTGAGGGTGTCATAAAACTGTCCCAGGCCTTGGAGAGTGTCACCCTGCCTCTGTTGGAACTGCTTTGTGTTCCCCTCGTCTCCCCTCCTCGGAACTACGTACTCTAAATTTTTCCACAAGGGCCTTCTAGTATTGCATCATTTTGCTAGTTCTCTCCACCAGAGGAATAAGAGATGAGAAGTTCTCTTTGTAGCGGGGGTCGAGAAGGGTGAACAACCAGTAATCAGTGTTGGCTAAAATGCGTATAACGCGAGGATCACGGGAAAGGCAGCATATCATGAAGTCAGCCTTGTGTGCCAGAGTCCCAACAGACAAGGCTTCGCTCTCCTCACCAGGAGGATGACTCTCCTCCAATTTGCGCTGAGAAGATGAACCAAGGGTGGTTTGGCTATCACCCTGTGTAGGGTCTTCCCCCATTTCCACCTCTTCCACATGCAAAGCGTCTGCATTTATTGTGAGCAGTGAGCGTTTCAGTAGACACAGAAGTGGGATGGTTACGCTGCTAATAGCATTATCGCCGCTCACCATCTGTGTAGATTCATCAAAGTTGCGTAAAACCTCACAGAGGTCAGACATCAATGCCTACTCGTTGCTTGTGAACAGCGGAAGCTGACTGGAAAGACGACGACCGTGTTGCAGCTGGTATTCCACTACTGCCCTCTACTGCTCACAAAGCCTGCCCAACATGTGGAAGGTGGAGTTCCAGCGCGTGTTCAGGTCGCACACCAGTCTGTGAGCTGGCAAGTGTAAGCGCTGCTGCAGCATTGCCAGCCGGCTGAAGCTGTAGGTGACTTTCGGAAATGGCCACACAGGCGGCGTACCTTCACCAGTGGCTCAGGCAAATTGGGGAAGGTTTTAAGAAACCGCTGAACCACTAAGTTTAAGACGTGGGCCAGGCATGGTATGTGTGTGAGCTTGCCGAGCTCCAAAGCCGCCACCAAGTTGCGGCCGTTATCAGACACAACCATGCCTGGCTGTAGGTTGAGTGGCGAGAGCCACAGCTCAGCCTGGTCCCTTATGCCCTGCCATAGCTCTGCGGCGGTGTGCTGTTTGGCACCTAAGCAAATAAGTTTCAGCACGACCTGTTGGCGCTTCCCGACTGCTGTGCTACACTGTTTCCAGCTACTGACTGAAGTCTATGCCATCCCAGGGTACAACTCGCTCCCAGCCTCCACAAAGTGCACCCAGTGTGCCATCAGGGAAATGTAGCGTCCCTGGCCAAAAGCACTTGTCCATGTGTCAGTCGTTAAGTGGACCTTCTCAGTAACTGCGTTGGTCAGGGCACAGGTTATGTTTCGGGACACATGCTGGTGTAAGGCGGGGACGTTAAACCGGGAAAAATAGTGGCGGCCGGGGACTGCGTAACGAGGGACAGCCACCGCCATCAGGCTGAGAAAAGCCTCAGTGTCCACCAGCCTAAGCGGCAACATTTCC
The DNA here is from genome assembly GCA_900303285.1 of Rhinella marina. Lineage (NCBI taxonomy): Eukaryota > Metazoa > Chordata > Amphibia > Anura > Bufonidae > Rhinella > Rhinella marina. The sequence goes on along the minus strand of ONZH01014190.1, from coordinate 30,886 downwards.
AGGGCCAGCAATTTGGAAAGTTGCGCGTTTAGTGCTATGGCCTGTGGGTGGGTCGCTGGGTATTTGCGCTTGCATTCAAATGCCTGGGGTAAGGACATCTGTACGCTGCGCTGGGACACTGAAGTGGATGTGCTCACTGATGGTGCTTGTGAAGGTCCAGGTGCAGGGCGGAAGGCATCTGGGCCTGCGTCTTGGACAGCACGTAACACAGGGGAAGAGGAGGCAGTGGTGTGACCCGCAGACACCGATCGTGGACCCAGTCATTCGGCCCACCTATTAGGGTGCTTTGCTGCCATGTGGTGGATCATGCTGGTGGTGGTCAGGTTGTTAGTGTTCACGCCCCTGCTCATTTTGGTACGGCACAAGTTGCAAATTACAATTCTTTTATCGTCAGTACTTTCCTCAAAAAAGTGCCAGACTGTGGAACACCTAGCCAGGGAGATTGCCGCAAGGGGGTGCTTCGGGGAACAGTTGTGGGTCTGGTTGGCGTGGCCTGCCTTCTCCCTTTTGCCACCCCACTGCCTCTTCCAGCCTGTTGTGGTGCTGCGGATCCCTCCCCCTCTGTACTGCTGTCCTCGCTCAGCTTGCCACCTTCCCAGGTCTGGTCAGCGATTTTATCGTCCACCACCTCCTCTTCCACTTCCTCACTGGTGTGGCGTCAAGAGTGGTGTCTTGCGCCACCCTGCAAACTGGGACATGAAGCTAGGAGTTTTGGATGACTTTGTTTCTTGTGCTCTGCCAGCAGGCATAGTTTCACCGCGCCCAGAGCCATGGCCTCTGCGTGCACCATCAGCAGCACGCCCACCTCCCTGTCCCTTACTGCTCACCTTGCGCATATTAAATGGTATATATGCAAGTTTGTCACAAGTACAGTAGCGCAGATTTTTTTAAGTGTATGAGTTGAAAAATTACACCGAATGTCAGAAATATTTAGGATACACAAACGTTAAACATCAGCCGCAGCGCAGGTAATGTCGCTGTCACCAACAGCCGGAAAAATTTCACCGAATGTCAGAAATATTTAGGATACAGAAACATTATACTGCACACGCAGCACAGGTAATGTCGCCTTGATTAGCGGCAGAAAAAAATACACCAGATTTCAGGTATTTGGGATACAGAAACGTTATACTGCACACGCTGCAGTATGGTGTTAAGGTCAGGCAAACTTGCGCTATCCCCCCCCCCCCCCTCAAAAAATAAAAAATAAAAAAAATATTGTAGCCAGATATAAAAATTGTCCTTAAAAGGACTTTTGGGTCTTTTAAACAGAACAACTAGCCCTGCCTAGCCAATTTCTATCCCTACACTATCTGTCCCTCTTTACACAAACGTTATACAGCAGACGCAGCGCAAGTAGTGTTTAGGTCAGGCAAACTTGCACAATTTTTGCCCCGCCAAAAAATATATATATATTGCAGCTAGATATAACAATAGTCCTTAAAAGGACTTTTGGGTCTTTTAAACAGAAAAACTAGCCCTGCCTAGCCAAATTCTATCCCTATACTATCTGTCCCTCCTTGCAGCAGCTCTCCCTTACTCAGACTGAGCCGGGTCACATGTCACTGGGTGCTATGTAGCACCCTATGACGCGTTCCCGGCCAGCCAATCACTGTAATGCCAGTAGCCAACATGGCAACGGCATTACAGTGAATGCCAGTACCTTCCCGCACGCTGATTGGCTGCGTAGCAGCAGCACCATGCTCGCACGAATATAGTGTTCAGGCGAGCATGCTCGCCCAACACTATTTAGCTTACTAAGAAGGGTTACTTGTGTCTAGATGTTCTGTCATGGAACTTGTGGCTTAGGGTACTTTCACACTAGCGGCATGCTTCTCACCCTCCGGAACAGCCTGCCGGATCCGTGCTGCCGCTAGTGCACGCATGCAGCCAGAGGTCTGGCCGCAGAACAGTAAACATGCCGAGAGGTGGCTGGAATAAAACTACAGCATAGGCCATCAATGTCAGATAGGTGCAGGTGCCCCCTCTGTGCCCCACTCTAATCTCCAGAACGTGGTCCGCGAAGTGAAGAAAGGTCACCCCTCATTTGCCACTATGGGAATTTCGAAACATAGCCTCTGGGACCCACTCCTATCTCCAGAACAAGGCCACCGAAGTGAAGAGTGGTCACTCTCCATTTACCACTACGGGCAAATACTTAGCTATTTCTGGCAGTCTGAATGGCCGCTTATGCATGGTTCATTGTCTATTCATCACTATGGGACTTCTGAAAATAAACCAAAACACATGTTTACACACAAGACAAAAAATGGAGCCTATATCGTGCTATGAAAATATGACAATCTTTATTGAATACATAAATAAGATAATAAAACTACTGTAATGAGGGAGGGGGTAGCAATGCAAGAAAAAACACCATCCCTGGCCCACATATGGCCATTAATACATGTACATAAAATATCTGAAGTCACAAAATGGTGAGCTCACTGACATAAAACCTGATCATATAGGGGCGCCATGTAACTATCTGTACCAAAGGCAGCGCCGCCGCGTCGGGGTTACGCCATCCCTGGTCTTCTTTCTGGTCTTTAACATCTTTATGATAGATATGGGTGCCATATGTTATTACATGGCTGTTTGATCAGCGCCGCCTATGGTACAGATAGTTACATGGCGCCCCTATATGACCAGGTTTTATGTCAGTAAGCTCACCATTTTGTGACTTCAGATATTTTATGTACATGTATTAATGGCTATATGTGGGCCAGGGATGGTGTTTTTTCTTGCATTGCTACCCCCTCCCTCATTACAGTAGTTTTATTATCTTATTTATGTATTCAATAAAGATTGTCATATTTTCATAGCACGATATAGGCTCCATTTTTTGTCTTGTGTGTAGACATGTGTTTTGGTTTATTCCCAGGCGCTCGTGCATTTTATATGTGGTTTTGAGCCAGTTTGATGCAGGTGGCGTGGTGGTTACTTCGATGAATTACTAATAACATATATATATACTATCGTTCCCGCCACTTATTTTGCATCTGGGTTGATTATTTTTGTTTGTTCTGTGACTTCTGAAAATAGCCTCCCAAAAAATAAATAATTATTAAACAACAATCTGATATTGATATTGACATATCCTAGCAATATGCCATCAATGTCTGAGATGGGCAAACCCCTTTAAAGTTCAAATTGGGTATAATGTGCAAAATTGTAAGGGGAACGCCCAATTAGCAAGTTTCCAGAAAAAAAGCTAAAAAGCCCCTTGGAGCCCCTTGGGCTCCAGACTTATCTGGACCATCTTCTGTCTGGGCAGTCTTGTTTATAAGAAGAGACATCTAAAGGACCTCATACACATTAGGCTATTATTGTTGAACTCATCATTTATTGTTGGGACAGACCAACAATCTGATGTGCCTAGGGTGCGCTGGACTCTGCCACAGATTATGTCATAGGACAAAAGAATTGGGCACATTGTATTTCAACATTTGATCCCTTTGTTCCCCCAGGAGATAAGCCACTGCTAGAAGCTTTCTCCTCACTCCCTATTGAAAATACATACATGCTTGTTTGAACTGAGCATTAATGTGTATCAGGTCAGCACACATAGCTGTCAGCTGATTGACTGTTCAGTCAACAGCTATTGAAGGTACATGGGCACCTTAACGGGTGATGTGATAAATCTAAAGGAAAATTATAATTGCTTATAATAAAAATTTGGTAAGGGTGCAAGAGGAGATGGAAATAGAAGTCTTGTCAGATATTCCTGAAATCAGCAACAGGAGTCCGATTCAGATATGGTACCTGAGTGAACCCTTTCAGCCCCGGAGGTTTTTTCGGTTTTGCTTTTTCGTTTTGCACTCCATGCCTTGATACAGCTATAACTTTTTTATTTTTCTGTTCACATAGTTGTATGAGGGCTTGTTTTTCGTGGGACAAGATGTACTTTCCAACGCCACCATTTAATATTGCATATGGTGTAGTGGGAAGCAGGAAAAAAATTCCAAATCGGGTGAAATTGCAAAATAAAAAACGAAATTCCGCTACAGTTTTACGGGTTTTTTATTTACGGCGTTCGATGATCATTAAAACTGACAAGTTACTTTCATTCTACTGGTCAGTACAAATCCAGCGATACCTAATATGTATAGTTTTTCTTGCGTTTTGATAGTGATAAAATAATTATAAAGTTGGAATTTTTTTTTATTATTTTTTTTTTTGTCGTCATATCTTGATCCCTATAACTTTTTGGTATTTATGTGTACGGAGCTGTATGGGGGCTCATTTTTTGCAGGGCGATCTGAACTTTTCATTGATATCATTCTGGGGTGTGTATGACTTTTTGATCGCTTTTTATTTAATTTTTTTTAGAAAAAAAAGCGACAAAAAACAGCGAATCGGCCATTTTGACACTTTTTTCCATCACGCAATTCGCCGTATTGAAAAAAAAAATTATATTTTAAAAGTACGGGCGTTTTCGGTCGCGGTGATATCAATGATGTCTATATTTATTGTTATTTAGGTATTTATTTTTTAATTATACAGAAAGGGGGGTGATTTAAACTTTTATATTTTTTATATATTTTTTTACATTTTTTAAAATTTTTGTGATTATTTTAAGGCTCATAAATGAGCAAATAGATAATGTTTTTTCTTTTTTTAGCAATCAGGGATTTTAAATACTCCATTTAAAATCCCTTTTGCTAATTTCTTATCATGGCCTGCCATCTAGTGGCCAAAATAAGAATTGCAGTTTGAATTGAAAGCTGTAAACCTCATCAGCGAGGTTTACAGCTTTCAGATCGTGTGCAGACACCCCGATTGGCCACACGGGGCGTCTGCACAACACCCGGAAGCAAGAGCTTCTGGGTTTTACCGCTATTAGATGGGGAGATGCGGGAACATGATGCCCGCTAGCATGTGCTGCGAGCATCATGGCCGGCAAGTCTCTGCTGTTTCAAACAGCAGAGACTTGCCCCTACTTACCGTCATCGGCGATCACTGTGTAAAGGCATCATCTCACGTGATCACGGCGATCACGTGAGATGATGCCTTTACACAGTGATCGCCGATGACGGTAAGTAGGGGCAAGTCTCTGCTGTTTGAAACAGCAGAGACTTGCCGGCCATGACGCCCACCGCACATGCGAGCGGGCATCATGTTCCCGCATCGCCCCAGCGCCGTACATGTACGGCACTGGGGCTGAGGGTGTTTAGTATTAAAGGGGTTGGTCCCTTTCTGGTTACTGTTGACCAATGTTTTTGTGATATGATTATATGGCACCTACTAATATCTCTTTCCTTGAAATTCCTCTCCATTTTCTATATTTCATGCCCCCTTGTTCACAAAGTCTTTTGAGCTGTCCACACAGAGGTCCTGTCCGTAAAATGGCTGCTGATGGAGGGTCATGTGACCAGGAAAATCACCTCCATGTGGTGTCTCCTCCATTCAAACACACTGCACCTTCACCAAACCCCCTGTACAGGTGGCAGATGCAGTATATCTGAATGGAGGAGACATTTTATGGACAGGGCCTCCTGTGGACAGCACAGAAGACTAGGTAAACAAGGAGACATATCTTATAAAATAAGGAAAATGGTGCAGATTTTCAGAAAAGACTATATTAGTAAGTGCCATATAATCATCTTTCAAACGCATTGGCAAGAGGAGAAACACTAAGGATTCAACAACAGTGTCAAAGTAGAGCCACGTAAAAGGTACTTTGGGGCATGAAGTACAGTCATGGCCAAAAGTTTTGAGAATGATACAAATATTAATTTTTACAAAGTCTACTGCTTCAGTTTTTATAATGGCAATTTGCATATACTCCAGAATGTTATAAAGAGTGATCAGCTTAACAGCAATTACTTGCAAAGTCAATATTTGCCTAGAAAATGAACTTTATCCCCCAAAACACATTTCAACATCATTGCAGCCCTGCCTTAAAAGGACCAGCTAACATCGTTTCAGTGATTGCTCCATTAACACAGGTGTGGGTGTTGATGAGGACAGGGCTGGAGATCAATCTGTCATGATTAAGTAAGAATGACACCACTGGACACTTTAAAAGGAGGCTGGTGCTTGGCATCATTGTTTCTCTTCTGTTAACCATGGTTATCTCTAAAGAAACACGTGCAGTCATCATTGCACTGCACAAAAATGGCCTAACAGGGAAGAGTATTGCAGCTAGAAAGATTGCACCTCAGTCAATAATCTATCGCATCATCAAGAACTTCAAGGAGAGAGGTTCCATTGTTGCCAAAAAGGCTCCAGGGCGCCCAAGAAAGACCAGCAAGCGCCAGGACCATCTCTTAAAAGTGTTTCAGCTGCGGGATCAGGCTACCAGCAGTGCAGAGCTTGCTCAGAAATGGCAGCAGGCAGGTGTGAGTGCATCTGCACGCACTGTGAGGCGGAGACTCTTGGAGCAAGGCCTGGTCTCAAGGAGGGCAGCAAAGAAGCCACTTCTCTCCAGAAAAAACATCAGGGACAGACTGATATTCTGCAAAAGGTACAGGGAGTGGACTGCTGAGGACTGGGGTAAAGTCATTTTCTCTGATGAATCCCCTTTTCGATTGTTTGGGACATCTGGAAAACAGCTTATTCGGAGAAGACGAGGTGAGCGCTACTACCAGTCTTGTCTCATGCCAACTGTAAAGCATCCTGAAACCATTCATGTGTGGGGTTGCTTCTCAGCCAAGGGAATCGGCTCTCTCACAGTCTTGCCTAAAAACACAGCCATGAATAAAGAATGGTACCAGAATGTCCTCCGAGAGCAACTTCTCCCAACCGTCCAAGAGCAGTTTGGCGATCAACAATGCCTTTTCCAGCATGATGGAGCACCTTGCCATAAAGCAAAGGTGATAACTAAATGGCTCAGGGAACAAAACATAGAGATTTTGGGTCCATGGCCTGGAAACTCCCCAGATCTTAATCCCATTGAGAACTTGTGGTTAATCATCAAGAGACGGGTGGACAAACAAAAACCTACAAATTCTGACAAAATGCAAGCATTGATTGTGCAAGAATGGACTGCTATCAGTCAGGATTTGATCCAGAAGTTGATTGAGAGCATGCCAGGGAGAATTGCAGAGGTCCTGAAGAAGAAGGGTCAACACTACAAATATTGACTTGCTGCATTAACTCATTCTAACTGTCAATATAAGCTTTTGTACTCATAATATGATTGCAATTATATTTCTGTATGTGATAAAAACATCTGACAAACACACATAAAAAACAGAGGGCAGCAGATCATGTGAAAATATAATATTTGTGTCATTCTCAAAACTTTTGGCCATGACTGTAGAAGAGAATTCAAACTAGCAAAAGTCCAATAAGAATGAATATAAAATAGAAACAGATAGCAGGATGATAGTAGCCTAGCAAGGGAATATACACCTATAAGTGCCACTAAAGCCAGCATGTAGCAAGTTTAAAAATCCTTTCCTCTGATCCTTCAAATGACCATGTACTTTGTCCATGCACAGCCAGCATCCATGCCAGTTCTGCTGCAAAACTGTGGTAGCGAATGATGGAGTGAGGAGACATCACTGAACAATCTACAGGTACATCTGTAGTATTTGCCCTTTTAGAGCATATTGCTTCATAGTTTATGGGGGTTGCCTTTCTCTGAATCAATAAGGGAAGTTCCATGATTTACCTCCTCCCTTCATCCACATACTCCCCTGTGCTGCTATTGAACTTAATGTCTTCTTTACTTCTACTATGTATGGAAACTAGGAAATCCAGTAAGTGTCTCACATTTTACCTCTCCTGACATGTCTGTTTTAGTAGCCACTTGCATTCACCATGTAATAAAAAGTCTGGGGAATCTTTTCTCATCGCTCTATGTTGCGCCTTTCTTCTCTTATTACTGCTAGAAGTTTATGGATAAAGGTACAGATGGGTGTTACCAGTTAGGGGTGTGTCTCTGCACAGTCTGACACTGGCAGCACTGATAGTTTCAGACTATGTAGGGACACAACCTCAACTGGTAACACCCATCTATATCTTTATCTATAAACTTCGAGCAAGACTAATAGAAGAATGGTACAACATAATGTTCTAAAAATAAATCTTCCAGAATTGATATTGCATGTGGAATACAATTATTTACTAAAACAGACAGGTCAGGAGAGGTGATAGGTCCTCTTTAAGTAATGTAATTTAGCATTTTTGTATATAGAATAATTTTCTGTCCCCATTATACACTATAATTGAGGTTCAAGTGAAAAGATGAAATCTTAGCGTAGACCCTTATAGCAGGTCTGCAAGAAAACACGGTAAATCATTCGTGTAAGCATACATGATGAAAACACATGCTGCCTTTAAACAAAATACCACATTCAAGGCAAGCGACATGGCGATTAAAGCACGGGGGCTTGGTTTGTGCTTAAGCCCAGACATGTATTGTTAAATGTGACATGCCCAATTTATCATTAGTTATGAAGTGAAAACGGATGAATACACATTCAATTTACTTCAGCTGTTTTCTTCATTTATCAACCTCTTTCATCATCCATCATTCCCCTCAACCTGGCCCTGTTTTTTTATTTGTACAAATAACATACTTCCATAAATTTCATCTAATTTATCATAATTGCAAGGCAGTGTCTCCTTAATGAACCATTCAAAGACCGAATAAGGTTTATTACAATTTTAATATAAATCCGTTGGATAGAATCTACAAAGGCGGCCAGGAGATAGGTCGGCTTGATATGTCTTTATATTTGAGATGACACATCAGTGTGAAGAATTTCTCAAGCATATTGTTCATCTTTATCTAACAACTGTTCTCATAAATTGGAAGGCGTTCATCATTTTATACGACAAGACAATACCTGTTGCTGGTCTACAGTTCATTTAATTGAAAAATTCAGCAAGATCCATTTCTCTGACGTATTTCTCCAAAGCTTTAATCTTTACTTTTTAAAATAAACAAAACTATCACAAATATGCAATTAATAACTGAGATTATGCAGATTAACTATATATTAGAATTTGATATAAACCAAAACTCTGGTTAATTGTCTACATAATTAGTAAAAACAAAAATATAGTATCTCTAAAATATATCTGCAAACCTTTATTTTTGGTGTTTTTATACAGTTTCATTTAGTAATGAAGAAAAAAATCTGTGCCACTCCCTGGAAACAATCAACAAGATGCTTTTGACAGATCTGACTATTTGACACTTTATAACTGAATAGTTGAAAAATGAATCAAAGACAGAATTTTATGATGATGCTATGTGACACCTAATCTTCTATGAACCCTTTCTAAACCACTGATAGCTGTCCAACAATACAAATGGAAAGTATCACATGTGCTTTATAAATAAAGTATATGCCTAGAATGTTTACTGGCTTTGAAGACAAAAAGAAAATTGTCTGGAAGCTCAAATTGGGTAAAAATTGGCTCATTTTGTTGAGAAAGAATGGCAGTGTAATATCTACTGGGTCAGTATGACTGTATCCTAGAGCAGATCTCAGAAATAAGAACTAGCAGCCAGGCAGTGGCGTACATAGAGAAGTAAGGGCCCCATAGCTAGGATTAAACCAGGCCCCCCACACAGAACAGAAGGTTTTCTACCTAAACCCTTTTCAATGACCCTTGGGCCATTTTTCCACTACTTAATTTGCTAAAAGTTGTTCCTTTAGAGCAGGGGTAGGGAACCTCCGGCTCTCCAGCTGTTGTGAAACTACAATTCCCAGCATGCTTCATTCATTTCTATGAGAGTTCTTAGAAGAGCAGAGCGAGTATGCTTGCTGGGAGTTGTAGTTTCACAACAGCTGGAGAGCCGGAGGTTCCCTACCCCTGCTTTAGAGGGTAGAGTCCTGACCAGGTTTTCACCTCCAGTAGAAGAGGAGATTATCCCAATTACGTAAGACTGGCTCCCCTCTTGCCCTGGGCCCCATAGCAGTCACATGGTCTGCCGCTATTGTAGTTACACCCCTGCAGCCAGGTGAATAAGTCATTCTGCTGGCAGATAAATCTTGTCATAGGTTTCTTCCTCTAACATGATTGTCAAAGACTAATATTTGTTCTTATGTTTCCTGTTCAAACAGTTACTAGGTTTGTAACAATGTATCAATCTAAATAAGAACTTAGGGACACATTTATGAAGACCGACATGTTAGACTCCAATCTTAAGAAGCCCTATAGCGAGTGATGGATCACTGAAGTTATGAAAAAGCGCAAACCTCTACATAACTTCGGCACACCCAGCGCCGCTCCAAAATGTAAAACATTTTCCTTGCTGTCTTATATTTGGACCTAAAACAGGCATAAAAAATGATGAATGAGAGGGGCCTGCTGTCTCCCCCTTTCCTGTCCATACCACGCCCACTTTTTAAGACCTTATGTAAGCAGGGAAGAAGTCTCAGATCCTGCCACACCATGGCATGTGAAAGAATCTGTGCCAGATGTATGCCACATGGCGTACTAAGGGGGTCATGTGTGACCAGATATACACCACGTATATCTGATCACAAATGACCCCCTTAGTATGCCATGTTTAAAGAAAATCTGACACCATGAAACACAGTGGGAACAGATGATCAAATTTCTTGAAATTTGTTTCATGTCTGATTCACCGAATGAAAAATTTGATTTGGTCCAAATTGATTCTACACAAATTAGAGGGAGAAAGAGGGGCACAATGCTCCTCTGGAAAAGAGATATAGAAATCAGCCTTCCTTCTAAAAGGAAAAGAAAACTAAATGTCTCTGTGTAATACTCCTCTGGAAAAGAGACATGCTAATCAGTTTTCCTTTCAAAAGTTAAAGAAAACTGGGTGTCTCACACCAGCAAATGGCTCTTTCTGGGTGATTATCATTTAGCAGAGCAGAGGAAATTGGCTTAACTAGCTGAGATGCTTTTGTTGGGAGTCTGGGGTTATTCTTTCTTATAAAGGAGAGAGCCTGGTATGCTTGAGGAGTATTGTAGGCCAGGCAACGTTCCTCTGAGTTTCTGAGAAAAATATACACAGATTAGCACATCTTACATCTGCTGACATCAGGCAGCCTTAGCTTTCCAATAGCATATAGACACTTTCCATAATGAGCTATAATTTTCTTTACTCTTATAAAGGGTAATCACCTAGAAAGAGCTGTTTGCTGGTGTCAGACACTCAGTTTTCTTTTCCTTTTGAAAGGAGGACTGATTTGCAAGTTTCTTTTCTAGAGGAGCATTAAGCAGAGACACAGTTGTCTTTTCTTTTTGGAAGTAAAACTGATTTGCACATATCTTTTTCAGAAGAGTGTTTCATGTTGGTCTCGCGCTCTCTATCTCTCTAATTCCCTTGAAATGAATCTCAAGAAGTTCAGGTTCATCAGAATCTGAATTTTTAAAAAATTTAGGATGAATTCCAAATCAATAGAATCTATTCACTCATTTCTAATTTAAACTTCTGCTCTTTCTGAACTTAAGACCACCTCCGTGTTAAGCCATCAGTGATTGAAATCTCCGTATGCCCATTGAGATCACATTAACACGAAAGTGGGACAGCCCTGCCGTCTTGTGGTTCGCAAATCTCAGATCCGCAAAACAAGGCCACCAGTTGTGTGCACCCCGCATCATGTAAATGCACCCTTACACAGGGCATGCTATCAAGTACTTGATACTATCAAGTACAACCCCCCAGTACAACTGAGACCAGAAAAAGTAGAGCATTACTATATATAGTATATATATATATACATATATATATATATATATATATATATATATATATACAGTGCCTTGCGAAACTATTCGGCGCCCTGGAACTTTTCAACCTTTTGCCACATTTCAGGCTTCAAACAAAAAGATATAACATTTTAAATTTTTAGCGAAGAATCAACAAGTGGGTCACAATTGTGAAGTGGAACGAAATTTATTGGATCATTTAAACTTTTTTTGTAATAATAAATCTGAAAAGTTGGGCAAAATTATTTGGACCATTTACTTTCAGTTCAGAAAACTCACTCCAGAAGTTCATTGAGGATATCTGAATGATCCAATGTTGTCCTAAATGACTGATGAAGATAAATAGAATCCACCTGTGTGTAATCAAGTCTCCGTATAAATGCACCTGCTTTGTGATAGTCTCAGGGTTCTGCATCATGAAGACCAAGGAACACACCAGGCAGGTCCGTGATACTGTTGTGGAGAAGTTTAAAGCCGGATTTGGATACCAAAAGACTTCCCAAGCTTTAACCCTTTCAACCCCGGGCCTGTTTTCACCTTCCTGCCCAGGCCATTTTTTGCAAATCTGACATCTGTCACTTTATGTGGTAATAACTTTGGAACGCTTTTACTTATCCAGGCGATTCTGAGATTGTTTTCTCGTCACATATTGTGCTTCACGACAGTAGTAAATTTCTGGCAAAATATTTCATTTTTATTTATAAAAAATACCAAATTTACCAACAATTTGGAAAAATTAGCAAATTTCCAAATTTCAATTTCTCTACTTTCAAAATAAATAGTAATACCTTCAAAAATAGTTATTATTTTACATTCCCCATATGTCTACTTTATGTTGGCATCATTTTATAAATGTCATTTTACTTTTTTAGGATGTTAGAGGGCTTAGAAGTTTAGAAGCCATTTTTCAAATTTTCACCAAATTTTCCAAAACCATTTTTTTAAGCACCAATTCAGATATAAAGTGATTATGATGGGCTTACATAATGAAACCCCCCATAAATGACCCCATTTTAGAAACTACACCCCTCAAATTATAAAAAAAACTGCTGTTACAAACTTCGTTAACCCTTGAGGTGTTTCACAAAAATTAAAGGAAAATGGAGGTGAAATTTCAAAATTTCACTTTTTTGGTAGATTATTCATGTTAATAATTTTTTTCTTGCAACACAGCAAGGGTTAACAGCAAACTAAACCTCAATATACATTGCTCTGATTCTGCAGTTTACAGAAATACCCCATATGTAGTGGTAAACATCTCTATGGGTTTGTGGCAGTGGTCAGAAGGAAAGGAGCGCCATATGGATTTTAGTGGCAGATTTTGCTAGAATGGTTTTTAGGCACCATTTTGTAATTGAGAGACCCTGACGTACCCCTACAGTGGAAATCTTCATAAAGTGACCCCATTTGGAAACGACACCCTTCAAAGAATATATTAAGGGGGGTACTGGCCACTTTGACCCCTTTTACGCTATTTATGGAATTTGGAAACACTTGGCTGTGAAAATGAAAAGTTTCATTTCTTCCAATAAAATGTTTCTTTAGCCCCAAATTTTTTATTTTCATAAGGGGTAACAGGAGAAAAGCACCCCATAATTTGTTACCCATTTTCTCCTGAATGCGGCAACACCCTATATGTGGTGGTAAACTGCTGTGCGGGCACATGGCAGGACTCAGAACAGAACCATATGGATTTTGCAGAACAGCTTTTGATGGATTGGTTTGCGGGAGCCATTGATTTTTATTTTTTTGAGTTATTGTCTTACACTCACCGGCCACTTTATTAGGTACACCTGTCCAACTGCTCGTTAACACTTAATTTCTAATCAGCCAATCACATGGCGGCAACTCAGTGCATTTAGGCATGTAGACATGGTCAAGACAATCTCCTGCAGTTCAAACCGAGCATCAGTATGGGGAAGAAAGGTGATTTGAGTGCCTTTGAACGTGGCATGGTTGTTGGTGCCAGAAGGGCTGGTCTGAGTATTTCAGAAACTGCTGATCTACTGGGATTTTCACGCACAACCATCTCTAGGGTTTACAGAGAATGGTCCGAAAAAGAAAAAACATCCAGTGAGCGGCAGTTCTGTGGGCGGAAATGCCTTGTTGATGCCAGAGGTCAGAGGAGAATGGGCAGACTGGTTCGAGCTGATAGAAAGGCAACAGTGACTCAAATTGCCACCCGTTACAACCAAGGTAGGCAGAAGAGCATCTCTGAACGCACAGTACGTCGAACTTTGAGGCAGATGGGCTACAGCAGCAGAAGACCACACCGGGTGCCACTCCTTTCAGCTAAGAACAGGAAACTGAGGCTACAATTTGCACAAGCTCATCGAAATTGGACAGTAGAAGATTGGAAAAACGTTGCCTGGTCTGATGAGTCTCGATTTCTGCTGCGACATTCGGATGGTAGGGTCAGAATTTGGCGTCAACAACATGAAAGCATGGATCCATCCTGCCTTGTATCAACGGTTCAAGCTGGTGGTGGTGGTGTCATGGTGTGGGGAATATTTTCTTGGCACTCTTTGGGCCCCTTGGTACCAATTGAGCATCGTTGCAACGCCACAGCCTACCTGAGTATTGTTGCTGACCATGTCCATCCCTTTATGACCACAATGTACCCAACATCTGATGGCTACTTTCAGCAGGATAATGCGCCATGTCATAAAGCTGGAATCATCTCAGACTGGTTTCTTGAACATGACAATGAGTTCACTGTACTCAAATGGCCTCCACAGTCACCAGATCTCAATCCAATAGAGCATCTTTGGGATGTGGTGGAACGGGAGATTCGCATCATGGATGTGCAGCCGACAAATCTGCGGCAACTGTGTGATGCCATCATGTCAATATGGACCAAAATCTCTGAGGAATGCTTCCAGCACCTTGTTGAATCTATGCCACGAAGAATTGAGGCAGTTCTGAAGGCAAAAGGGGGTCCAACCCGTTACTAGCATGGTGTACCTAATAAAGTGGCCGGTGAGTGTATGTGGGGCTCATTTTTTGCAGGATGAGGTGACATTTTTATTGGTACCATTTTGGGGTAAAAAACACTTTTTATTGCTTGGTATTACACTTTTTGTGAGTCAAGGTGAAAAAAAATTGCTGTTTTGGCATAGTTTTAAAAAAAATTTTTTTACAGCATTCACCTGAGGGGGCAAATCATGTGATATTTTTATAGAGCAGGTTGTTACAGACGCGGCGATACCCAATATGTCTACCATTTTTATTTTTATTAAATTTTACACATTAGATTTATTTTTGAACAGAATAAAATCTTTTTTTGTGTTGCCATTTCCTGAGAGACATTTTTTTTATTTTTTAGGCGATTGTCTCAGGTAGGGTATCATTTTTGCAGGACAAGATGACAATTTGATTGGTACCATTTTGGGATAAATACGCCTTTTTGATCACCTGCTATTACACTTTTTGTGAGGGAAGAGGAAAAAATGGCTATTTTGGCATAGTTTTTTTAACAATTTTTTTACAGCATTCGCCTGGGGGGCCATCTCATGTAATATTTTTATAGAGCAGGTTGTTATGGAAACGGCGATACCCCATATGTATAACATTTTTATTTTTGGAAAGTTTTACACATTAGATGCATTTTTGAACAGAATGAAATCTTTTTTTGGTGTTGCTATTTTCTGAGAGCCATATTTTTTTTATTTTCGGGCGATTGTCTTAGGTAGGGTGTCATTTTTTGCGGGACGAGATGACGATTTTATTAGTACCATTTTGGGGTAAATACGCCTTTTTGATCGCGTAGTATTACACTTTTTGTGGGGGAAGGTGACCAAAAAATGGCTGTTTTGGCACTGTTTTTATTTTTTACTGTGTTCACCTGGCGGGATGGATTATGTGATTTTTTTTTTACTTTATTGGGGGGAAAATGGCGTTTTTTTTTACTTGAAACTTTTATTATTATTTTTTTTAACTTTATTTTTTAACTTTTTTCACCTTTTTTTTCACTTTTTTTAACTTTTGGGGGTCTGACCCCCTGCACAATGCATTACAATACTGTAATGCATTCCCCAGGGGTCCGGCACCTGGGCACAGCCGGACCCCCGCCGCTGACATGTACGGCGCTGGGCGGCAAGTCACGTCCCGCTGCGCCGTACATGTAGGCACTGGGCAGGAAGGAGTTAAACATCCCAAGGAGCACTGTGCAAGCGATCATATTGAAATGGAAGGAGTATCAGACCACTGCAAATCTACCAAGTCCCGGCTGTCCCTCTAAACTTTCATCTCAAACAAGGAGAAGACTGATCAGAGATGCAGCCAAGAGGCCCATGATCACTCTGGATGAACTGCAGAGATCTACAGCTGAGGTGAGAGAATCTGTCCATAGGACAACAATCATTCGAACACTTCACAAATCTGGCCTTTATGGAAGAGTGGCAAGAAGAAAGCCATTTCTCAAAGATATCCATAAAAAGTCTCATTTACAGTTTGCCACAAGCCACCTGGGAGATACACCAAACATGTGGAAGAAGGTGCTCTGGTCAGATGAAACTAAAATCGAACTTTTAGGAAGCAAGGCAAAACAATATGTTTGGCGTAGAAGCAAAACAGCTCATCACCCTGAACACACCATCCCCACTGTCAAACATGGTCTCACAAATGTGCCTGCATCAGGTTGCAGGCGTTCGGCTAGGCTTTCAAAAGTGACATAATTTGACATGTTTTCCTCTTGGTTTGGTTGCTGTTTACCACACCCCTTCCCCTCAGCTGTTACGGGTGTGGTGATTATCTTTTCCCTATTTATCCCTTCCTCTCCCAGTATCCCTTGCGGTTTTTTACTTTCTGCTGACATAGTTGTGTGTGGTGTGGATCTCGACTGAGATCCAGTTGCTGCAATATCTGCATTAAGATAAGTGTCATTTTCCCTATTGTGTTTATCCTACTTTTCCCTGTTGTGGTTTTGCCTTCTGGAGTCTCCTGTTCATCTGTCCTCTTGGAGGAACGGGTTGACTCTTTCCTCTGTCACTAGCTGCAGGGTTCTATAGGGTGAGTTTGTTATTAGGTTCCTGTGTATGAACTCTCCTACGACTAAGGCCTGTTCAAACTTGTAGTCAGTCAGGGCCTAGTTTCAGGGTTCCCTGCAGGAGGTGACCGTTTCCCTTGTTTGGTCCTTTTCCCTTCCCTCTTACGCTTGGTGTGGCAATTCCCTCCACACCAGAGCGTGACACATGGTGGTGGCAGCATCATGGTTTGGGCCTGCTTTTCATCAGCAGGGACAGGGAAGATGCTTAAAATTGATGGGAAGATGGATGGAGCCAAATACAGGACCATTCTGGATGAAAACCTGTTGGAGTCTGCAAAAGACCCGAGACTAGGATGGAGATTTATCTTCCAACAAGACAATGATCCCAAACATAAAGCAAAATCTACAATGGAATGGTTCAAAAATAAGTGCATCCAGGTCTTAGAATGGCCAAGTCAAAGTCCAGACCTGAATCCAATTGAGAATATGTGGAATGAGCTGAAAACTGCTGTTCGCAAACGCTCTCCATCCAACCTCAAAGAGCTCTAGCTGTTTTGCAAGGGAGAATGGGTAAGAATTTCAGTCTCTAGATGTGCAAAACTGATAGAGACATACCCCAAGCGACTTTCAGCTGTAATCGCAGCAAAAGGTGGCGCAACAAAGTATTAATGCAAGGGGGCCGAATAATTTTGCACGCCCCACTTTTCAGTTTTATTATTACAAAAAAAGTTTAAATGATCCAATAAATTTCGTTCCACTTCACAATTGTGACCCACTTGTTGTTGATTCTTCACCAAAAATTTAAAATGTTCTATCTTTTTGTTTGAAGCCTGAAATGTGGCAAAAGGTTGAAAAGTTCCAGGGGGCCGAATACTTTCGCAAGGCACTATAAATATATATATATATATATATATATATATATACAGTATGTACATTAATAATCACTCTATAAATACTATATCCAACTCCAAGGCTTTTAGTCAGAGCCATGAGCTTTCATGATAGCTAGTCAGATCTTGCTGCTCTTGCGCTGCATGATTATCGAAAAGTGACAAGGTCATGTCAGGATCTCCTTACTGGGATGTTCAGAACCCTGCAGTCAGTCAGGTCATCATTTATTTATATTTCTTTTATCTTGGTACATGTTTAAAATATATTTTGATATTGAAACAATAAGATGTTTAGCAGATTACTAATTTTATATAAATCAACTTGCACTCAAAAACAGGACTGTGCTGCCTGTGAGCTGCCCAGAGACAATAGAGTGCAAACAAGCAGAAATCACAAATTCGCAATGACAAATGGACCTATGCTTTTTATTTGATTTTTCTTTTACACAACAATAACAATATAAAATAAACTATAATAATAAATCATTATGAGACACCTCTCACCCAGCACCCAAGTAATTGAAGAAAAATGGGGGGATTAAGTCTAACCAGGGGGCATATCCTAATGAGGCTATCTTGAACAAAGGGTTCAATCTGTCTGCAGAAAATTTTGGGTCCCTTACCAATGTAAAACATTTTTGGCGTCTTATATAAAATGGAATTTATTACTCTAGCATGTAGATTAAACTGGACCAAAAATGCTGTTGTTTTAACCTTTTGACAACTATCCTCTCCTAAAGAACCAATATACACTATATTTGGCTTGTGAGTGAACAGGATGAACCTAAAATGCACTCTAACCTTTACAGGTGGACATAATGTGACTTTCTCTAAACATTTGAGCACACATGTCCAACTGTTCAATGTTTCAGTACTTTTTGCACAACCTGCTGTTCTCTAGCAAGGAGCTTAACGGCAAAATTCACAAACAGTTTTGATGAATCGCCCAATAAATTTCCTGGTTCATTATGCAGTTCACATTTTGACATCATGAGACCAAGACGACACTTAACAATTGATCATTAGTACCTCACCATAGCAAAGCTTCAAGCAGGATGTTCTCAGACGGAAGTGGTCACTGAGATTAGAATGTCACAGAGTGTCATCAGCAGGTTGCAACAGAGATACAGATTGACTGGAAGATAAAGTATAGAAGTGGCCATTTTTTGGCCACATCCCACACTGATGACAGCTTCATTGTGAACAACGCCCTGTGGAACCAGATGATGAATGCCACACAACTCCAGGCACATTTCAGGGAGTTGAGAGGCACCCAAGTGTCATGTTAGACCATTCAAAATCGTTTACATCAGCATGGTCTGTGTGCTGGACGACCTGCAAGGGTACCTAACCACCACCATGCACAGGTGTCATCGTTTTGCATGGGCCAAGGAGCATCTACACTGGACGAGGGACCAGTGACCCTCAGCGCCGTTCACTGATTAAAGTCGATTCATGCTGAGCATAAATTATAGCCGCCAACGATGTTCATGAAGGACATAAAGGAGAGCACTATGTATCAGCCCCTGTTGTCACCAGATGAGCCTTTGGTGGTGGTGGTGTTACAATGTGGTCAGGTATGTCTAGTCAATACAGAACTGCCCTACACTTTGTGAATGGTACAGTGACAAGCCCATACTACTTGAATAACATCATTAATATAGTCATTGAACCTCTGCATGAACAACACAGGCCTAATTTGATCTTCTTGGATGACAATGTGTCAGCTCATCAAGGTTTCATCATTGGGGAACAGGTGCTGGAGACTGGGGTACCTAAAATAGAGTGGCCTGCATTTTCTCCAGACCTGAATCCCATTGAAAAGCTATGGGATCACGGGAGTCCCTATGTAGAGGCTTGTAACTCTGTACCTCAGAACCTCAATGACCTGAGGGCCATCTTTCAAAAAGAGTGGAATGCCATGTCTCAGCAAACAGTAAGTCAACGTGTAAAAAGCATGAGACATTTTTGTTAAGCTAAATACATACAATGCAACGGCACACTGCTAAAGCACAAAATGCCATAGAGATATGAAGTATTCTGGAGCTAATGCTATGCTTGTTTAGTAAATTAGAGATTCTTGACAAATATATTTTGTGCAAAATTATCTGGGCCCGTCCACCAAATCGTCAAGGTGATCTCTGTAGAACGGGAACCTAACACTATTTCCTACCTGTTATGTGCCAACCTTGGCTTCCATATAATCAGGGGGTGTTTGGTTCCACATGCATGCTGGGTCCCTTCTGCCTTTTGTCATTTATGGTGCTTCAAAGGCCTCCACTAATACAGGGATGCAGGTATCAAGCATCCATTTGATCATGCACTCCTGACTAGCCCCATCTGCCCCATAGGCTGATTTTAATTACTGTAACTATAAAGCCGAGTGGACTCGGCATGCATGCTTGGTACCTACCCTTTCCAGTGACAGTGAAGAGGCATTCCATTTTGCTCCGTTCTAATATATGTCTATCGCCATAAATAATGGTTCCATTGTCGACAGGACTTTTTTTCCATCATGTATAACGGAACAAAGCGGATTAAAAATGGCTGTTATGGAAACCTGGTGTACAACTGTGTTTATGTGAAGGCTGAAGGACCTGTAAGCGTCTATTGGCTAATTAGGGTCATATGACTGTGTGTATGGCAGTAAGGACAGGAGTGAAAAACCTGGAAGCTCATTGGCTAATACATTTTTTGAGAATATCTCAGAAACTATGCATCCTAGAGAGAGGAGACCTTTACGAAAACCTTCCCACATACCTGATGTACCTATATGTCAAATTTGGTGCAGATCAGTCCAGGCGTTATGCCCGTGCATAAAGAACAGACAACAGATAGACAGAAATTCATTTTTATATATTTAAGAGACATTTCTTTGACATTCTGAAAGCTTTATGCCATAGCAAAGTTTACTACAAATTTCTAAAAAAAATCTTATGTAGGGCTGCATCATTTTATAGTTCCTTGGCATCATCAATTATTACTACCAATTGATTGGGAAGTATTCTTCAGTTTTGCCACCGACTACCGCCTTTACCAACTGTTCATTGGCAATAGGCTTTCCATAAAGTGAAATCTATTATAGTACAATCCTTTGATTACATCAGTGTGATATCTTCTCTAGAGGATACAAGCTTCTTGAAATTAAGTTAGCTCTCAAAAAATCAAGACAATTACTAGCACATGCCTGATGTCCTGTTACCATTGACCATAAGGAAATTTAATATCTTCAATCTGCACAAATTACAAATTCTCACTAAGCCCACTCATCTCTCTGTATAGTTTAAATTTTCAAGTAATGTATTGTCCTTGCTCTAAAAAATGTTCTTTTCTGTTCATTTTATATTTTGAGCTCCACCATGTAAACCTCTTGTATTGTATCAGCTACTCCAACCTCTTCCATAATATTAAGGAACAAAGTTAAAGTGAAACTTTGGGCAAAAAATAAAAATGTATGTTTTGCCTGGTCCCAAGGAACTTTATGTTACTTAAATAGCACCATTTCAGTGATTAAACTAGAAGATCATGGCTAACGCTTGAGAAATATGCAGCATAAGAGTCGAGTCAGACTAATCAAGCTTCTATTACCTATTTCAAACCATTGTGGAACAACATTTCTATTGATTCCATAACATATGGTACGTCCCACTGGTCAAGGGTTTTAACCCTATTTTAAGTTCCTATTGCACTGCCTAACGTTCACAGGAACACCCTGATAATCATGTTCTCAATCTCAGCTGACAAACAAGCAGATGAATGTTTGTCATCTGAGTACATCTTTTATTCAGAATAAAATAAGCACAATTATCAGCATCAAATCCCCTGCATGATCAGGGATATGCTGCTAAGGATTCTTCCCCATATACTATGTATCGGTCAATGCAATAGGCCAAAGCAAATGAGCGCCAAGCAATGTGTGTAACATACTGTGGAGCTCATCATCAGGCAATGTAATACAGCCAATAAGTGATCAAGGTTTCCTCTGTGATCGCTGCTAACAGGAATGCAGGAGTAGCTTGAAGACCTCTTACAAATCACTCCATAAAGCAAGTTGATAGCAATTTCTTTTTTCAGTTGCTGAATGTTAGAAAGGCACTGGAAGCACAAGCAAGATCATATACAGAACCTCAAAGAACTGACAGGACACAAGCGAATCCAAGGCAAAATATGGACAGAACCAGAGGTCAAACAGGCAGAGAACATACAAAATCCACAGAACATATTTCAGGGCAGAATTCAGACATATAGCAGGTTCAGTACCAGAAACTTGGCAGGGCAGATCAGACAAGAACCAGAACTAGGGAATTCATTGGCAAATAGAACTAAGACAGAATTCAGACCATGCATGGAACAGACTCAATAGCATGGCAAACAACACTAGGACAATAGATAAAGTCAGAAGGCCAACAGGCAGTGAATAGATCCAAACAGAATCTAAGGAACAGACTTCACAAAATCCAGATACAGAATGTGCAAAGAGTCAGAGATTGCACATCCAGGGGCATATACTGAATACTGAACTGAGGAGTGATAAAAACCACATTGGCTATCTATATATATATATATATATATATATATATATGTGTATATATATGTGTGTGTTTGTGTGTATATATATTTATACATATATGTTTATATGTGCGTGTGTATATCTGTGTATGTATATATGTGTATGTGTGTTAGTATGTGAAATTGTATCTATGCCATCTGCAATCTGCTTATTCTGTATATAGGAGATATCTATATGGGTAGTAGTGTGTGTGTGTGTGTGTATATATATATATTTTTTTTTTTTTTTTTTTTTTTATAGAATTAGAGCACTACTACTCCTATCCAAATATTTAGGACACTGATACTTGTTGAAAAAAAAAAGCTTTTTACTATTGATGACCTGTCCTTAGGACCTTAGGATAGGTATCAATATCAGAGGGGGGATGGGGGGGGCGCCTGTAGAAAATTTGCTGTGGGGCCCAGTCAGTTGTAGCTACGCCCCTGGGTCTGATATAGACCAAAACGTCAATTGTGGATACGATTCACCTTATCTTGAAAATATAATTTTCTTTATACAAATATGTGTGCATTTTTCACAGTTTTTCACATGGAGACTAGAATATTGATATTACTTTTGCTATTACTTATGGGTAATCATATGCAACAAAAACTGTGATGAACTTTATACTATATTTTGAGGGTGCTGATAATTTTCAATTTAAAGAATATGACAAAAACCGAGAAAAAAAAGAAAATGTTTTGGAAGGGTTTTGAATCTGAGGTTCACTTGTGATTTCACTGCTCTGAAATGAACCCTTCAAAACTAATAAAGGCTTCACAAAATAATCTTCTGTCGAAACTATTCCTGTACATCTTGTTTCTAGTAGGTTTTAAAAAAAAAAATTTGAGTTCCTCCGTTGGACACCTCTCCTACAGCTGCTAATCTTGTTCATGTATCATCCTTGGCTTTTTCCACTACGCTTTTCATCATACACCTGATGCCTCATCTGTGTTGCTGCCACCTTCCACTACAAGCAACTACTACCTTATGAAGCTATTCTAACTGCTCTACATAGACAGCAGCACAATATGTCCCTCTTATTTGTTATGCATCAGGCTGTCCTTTACTGTGTCAGGTAAAACACCTAGTGATTAAAGATGAGCGAATTTCCTGGAAATTCGATTCGGCTGACTCGACGAATTTTACAGAAAAAATTTGCTTTGTTACAAATTACATCGCCGCAAAGCGCATTTTTTTTTACGTAGTGGGTGCAATGACAGGGAGCTGCGATAGCGCCACCCCCGTCATTGTACCCCTCAGATGCCGCGTTCATACATGATCGCGGCGTCTGAGTGTAAAAACAGTGTAAAATAGACATTAAATCAAACTTACTTCCTCCATTTGCTCGCAACAGGGCGGCTGGCGGCCCATCGCGAGCAAATGGAGGAGGTAAGTATGGATTTTTTTGTTTTTTACACTATTTCAGGGTAAATCGATTCGCCGATACGAACCACAAGGAAATTCGACTTCGAGGCGAATCTAATTTATCCTGAAATTCGGATCGAATTCCACTTTGTGGGATTCGATTCGCTCATCTCTACTAGTGATGTTTGCATTTCTCAGGCTTAAAAACAACGCATGCTTGAGCCAAAATGTTGCTAGGTGCTTTTCCTGCCACAATAAAGGCGCTTTGATGATATGCTGACATCTTGCTACTTTTCGTCCATCTATTCTAAAGGTCCCTTTACACAGGACAACTATCGGCCGACACTGATCACCTGATGAACGAGTAGACTTGTTCGCTGCTGCTGCTGCTGACACCAAATTCATAGTTTCTGGGCAACACATTTATTATAATAAACTTTCCTGTCCGGGCTCCTGTGGCTAGATCTTCAGCTTTGGCATGGCCATGACGAGAGAGATGTACTGCTGAGCCATACCCCCTAGTGATATTACAGCATCCTTAGTAACAGGATGCAATGCTCTGTTTCTCCCTGCAGCATGCGTGTGCTGGGGTAGACAAGCAGTGGGCTGAATGACCTATAGAGCATTGTGCCACTAGACCTATCAGGTTGTGATCCAGGCATCAGATGCTCTATTCAAAGCCCCTCCTGTCCATCCAACATTGCCAGTGATAGTTTTTCTGGCTTACTAGCCTGGTTCTTGTTCCTGTTCCTGAGTGCTGTTTGATTTCTGCTTTGACCTCTGCTTGTTTCTTGACCTTCCTTTTGTCTCACATTTTGGTACTATGTAGCCCCTCTGGTTCTGACCCATTTCATGCAACTCTGCTTTTGTGTTTGATTGTATTGTGTGTTTTGTTTATCCTGAACTTATTCTACTATAGGGACTGTCGTCGAGTTGCGGTTCTGCCATTTTTATACTGCAAGTAGGTAGGGGAAGCAGGCTGTGTTTTAGTTCAAGGACTCACTGTCCTCATCTGTCCCTGTTATTACATCTATCCTATGTAAAGAGGGATCTGCTGTCTAGAAAAACAATGAATGTGAATGGGGAAAAATAATTGCAGTAGTGATCATGCATCATCATACAGAGGAGGTGATTGATGCATGTAAATATAACTCTCACCATCTCTGATGAGCAGGCAACTATAGGAACAAACAATTAATTTGTGCTTAGTTGGTCTGTGTAAATAGGCCCTACCTGGTGTGACCAGTAGGTCCTTAGAAATAAGATCAAAATTGACTTACAGGGTCACTATTGAAACACAAAGGACCATTTAGACTATGACCAGTGCAGTTTCAGAGATTGCATATTGCAGTTCCAAAATTGTTCTATTGGTCAAGTGTATAGTGAGTAAAAATTTGGACTCTCAATGATTTAGCATCAACAGGTAAGATTGGTTATTTCATTGTCAATTCACCAAAAGGAAGTTAAGGTGGATTTAGATGGGCCAATTAGCAGCAGATTGTTGAGAAGAAAATGTTTCTTCTTGACAGTCGGTTGCTCGTTAAGTAGAGGTGCTTCGCTGTATTTACATATATGAGAATGAGCAATTGCTATTGTGATCGCTCAGCCTCATAAAGCTGCATTGTTTCTGAGCAGCAGATTTAGACAACATGATCTGCTGCCCAGAAACCAAAATTTAGGTGCCTACACAAATGACCGTTTCTATGAAAGAGCGTTTCACTCACTCATTGGGTAATCTGCTGCACTTTTATAAGGCCAGATTGTTGGGAAAGAGTGTTCACAGGAGCATTCATTTCCGATCATCTGCCCAATTATCTGTCCATTTAAATCCACCTTTACAGTCTACCACCAACTCATTTAATTGCCAACCTACAGACAAGGGACACTTAACTAAGAATTTTAAATGTTAGCATGTTGGAAGTGTTTTTTTTTTTATCCCAGGTTCCTGATCTTGGCTAAAAACAACCCCTCTACAGGGGAATAGGCTGTGCATTATTAGTTAATAAGAAGATAATTATTTCTACAACTGAATAATCCTGAATCCTGCCACAAATCAATCAACTCTCCTGGCTTACAAAGTTCTTACTCTATTGTAGCTCAATGAAAACAAAATCAATAAAGACCAATTATAGCCCATCTCGTTAGAGTATGTAAATAGGGAAACATACAAATGAGTACCTACCCAAGGGAAAGCAGCGCAGTGAACACAATTAGACAAGAGATATCATTTACATGCATTTAATGGTCTCTAGCTGTGAGCAGAGACACTACAAGAAAGTTTAAATGGTCTGCACTTATCTAAAGTTTTCTAATTATTTCTGACAAGGATATTACATTCTGGTTGTTTACAGGATCAAAAGTGGCCCTGAACAGACCCAGTGTGAACTGATGATTACTACGTCTCGGCTACCAATGATTCAATTAAAAAGGCCGTTGTGCAGAAGAGATAATGTTTCCCAACTAATAATGCGTGATCTCACTGGTAAGTTGTGTTTCTTTGGTAACAAGCAAACTTTCATACTTGAAACTCTACTGGAATTATACAGCATCAACTTAAAACTACTAAAATATTGAGTCTACTAGTTTAAAGTATAATTTTCTCAACAGAATACAGTACTGTGCAAAAGTTTTAGGTTAGTGTGAAAAAATGCTGCAAAGAAAGAATGCTTTCAAAAATAGAACTTTTATTTTATTTTATATATATTTTATATATATTATATATATATATATATAATATATCTCTTAATAATATAAAAATGAATTTCTGTCTGTCTGTCTGTCTGTTCTCTATGCGCGACCAAACTACTGGACCGATTTTCACCAAATTCGGCACACAGGTACATCAGGTGTCCGGGAAGGTTTTAGACCAGGTCTCATCTCTCTAGGACGTACCGTTCCTGAGATATTCCCAAAATATGATCTCCATTAGCCAACATTACAACTGGGAGCTTTGGTTTTAAACTCCAACTGCCATTCTCTGCAAAGCCACACAGGGAGGGCAGGTTTCCATAACAACCAGGTAATTATCAGCAGCTGAGGATCTCATCCATTTCTATTTACTGACACTGTTAAAGGTATTCCAGTTACCATAAATATAACTTATGTTTTTTTCTATTACTACAGTTCAGTAGTAATAAAAGATGTTTTCCTCCACTGCTGCCTATTGCGTGGGCTCATAAATAAGCATGGTATTGACCTTTAATTCAGGCCACCCTAAAAGAAGTACTTAAAACCCCCGCCCCAGGTCTCACTAAGCCACACCCCCAACTCTGTCAGGCCACACCCCCTTTCACTCCGCAGCCAACAGAGATTGAAAAAATAAAGGTAAAAATCAACTTCTGTCAGCTGCAGGGATGGGTGGGAGGTTGACTTTCTTTCTGCAACAACACACACAAACATTAAATAAAATAGATTAAATACACCCATGCGAAGCATCTTGCTAATCCACGCCCCCGACTCTGTCAGGTCACGCCCCCTCCCACTCCGCAGCCAACGGGAATTTAAAAAATGAAGGTAAAAATAAACTTCTGTTTGCTGCAGGGGTGGGAGGGTGAATTTCTCTCTGCAACGACACACAAAAATTTTAGATGAAATAGACTAATTATAGACTACAACCGTTCGAAGCCTTTTGCTAAGCCACGCCCCGTCTCTGTCAGGCCACACCCCCTCTCACTCCGCAGCCATTCTGCAACGACACACAGAAACATTAAATGAAATAGATTAAATGCACCTATGCGAAGCGCTTTGCTAAGCCACGCCCCGACTCTGTAAGGCCACGCCCCCTCCCACTCCACAGCCAACAGGGATTGAAAAAATAAAGGTAAAAATCAACTTCTGTCAGCTGCAGGGATGGGTGGGAGGTTGACTTTCTTTCTGCAACGACACACAGAAACATTAAATGAAATAGATTAAATACACCCATGTGAAGCGTCTTGCTAATCCACGCCCCCGACTCTGTCAGGTCACGCCCCCTCCCACTCCGCAGCCAATGGGAATTTAAAAAATGAAGGTAAAAATAAACTTCTGTTTGCTGCAGGGGTGGGAGGGTGAATTTCTCTCTGCAACGACACACAAAAATTTTAGATGAAATAGACTAATTATAGACTACAACCGTTCGAAGCCTTTTGCTAAGCCACGCCCCGTCTCTGTCAGGCCATGCCCCCTCTCACTCCGCAGCCATTCTGCAACGACACACAGAAACATTAAATGAAATAGATTAAATGCACCTATGCGAAGCGCTTTGCTAAACCACGCCCCGACTCTGTAAGGCCACGCCCCCTCCCACTCCGCAGCCAACGGGGATTGAAAAAATAAAGGTAAAAATAAACTTCTGTTTGCTGCCGTGGTGGGAGGCTGAATTTCTCTCTGCAACGACACACAAAAATTTTAGATAAAATAGACTAATTATAGACTACAACTGTTCGAATCGTCTTGCTAAGTCACGCCCCCAACTCTGTCAGACCACGCCCCCTCCCACTCTGCAGCCATTCTGCAACCACACACAGAAACATTCAATGAAATAGATTAAATCACCTATGCGAAGCGCTTTGCTAAGCCACACCCCCAACTCTGTCAGGTCATGCCCCCTCCCACTCCGCAGCCAACAGGGATTGAAAGAATGAAGGGAAAAAGAAACTTCTGTCAGCTGCAGGGGTGGGCGGGTGAATTTCTCTCTGCAATGACACACAACATTTTAGATGAAATAGACTAATTTCAGACTACAACCGTTCGAAGCATCTTGATAATCCACACCCACAACTCTGCCAGGCCACGCCCCCTCCCACTCCGCAGGCAACGGGGATTGAAAAAAATCAGCTGCAGGGGTGGGAGGGTGAATTTCTCTCTGCAACGACACACAAAAATCGTAGATGAAATTGACTAATTTTAGACTACGACCATTCAGTACTAATAAAAGATGTTTTTTTCCACTGCTACCCATTGCGGGTCCCCATAAATTACCATGTCATCGACCTGTAATTCATGCCACTCTGACCCCCGCCCCAGATCTCGCGAAACCACGCTCCCACTCTGTCAGGCCACGCCCCCTCCCACTCCGCAGCCAACGGGGATTGAAAAAATGAAGGTAAAAATCAACTTCTGTCAGCTGCAGGGGTGGGAGGGAAGTTGGATTTTTTTCTGCAACAACATACAGAAACATTAAATGAAATAGATTAAATATACCCGTGCAAAGCAATGTTTTCTTCCACTGTTACCCATGGCGTGTCCTCATAAATTACCATGGCATCGATCTGTAATTCTGGCCACCATCAAAAGAAGGACTTAAAACCCCGCCCCAGGTCTTGCAACGTCACGCCCCCGACTCAGTCAGGCCATGACCCCTCCCGCTCCGCAGCCAATGGAGATTGAACAATTGAAGGTAAAAATCGACATCTGTCAGCTGCAGGGATGGGAGGGAGAATGACTTTCTCTCTGCAACGACACACAGAAACATTAAATGAAATAGATTAAATATACCCGCGCAAAGCAATGTTTTCTTCCACTGCTACCCATTGTGATTCCTCAAATTACCATGGCATTAACCTATAATTCAGGCCACCCTGAAATGAAGGACTTAACCCCCCCCGTGTCCCATTAAACCACACCCCCTCCCACTCTGCAGCCAATAGGGATTGAAAAAATGAAGGTAAAAATCACCTCCTGTCAGCTACATTGACTTCCTCTCTGCAACGACACACAGAAACATTAAATAAATAGATGAAATATACCCAGGCGAAGCCGGGTCTTTCTGCTAGTATATTATATAAAAAAAGTTTATTTCTATCAGTTAACAAAATGCAAAGTGAATGAACAAAATAGAAATCTAAATCAGATCAATATTTGGTGTGACCACCCTTTGCCTTCAAAACAGCATCAATTCTTCTAAGTGCAGTGATCCCCTGAGGAGCCGGAGAAGAGAATGGGAGTGTTCGTGGCCCTCAGGCCGTCTCTCTCTGCAATGTGGGATAGGCACCCATTGTTCCCTCGGGGCACTCCCTGTAGTTGTGGACTTCCCACCTGACGATATTTTGGGGTGCCCTTGATGTCAAATGTCTATGTTGGTGCAAAGCAAGGCACGTGATAGAACTGCAATGGCCAGCATGTGGTGTTAAGAGAGTCAGAGGTCAGGCCAGGTTGAGCTTAACAAAAGTTATAAAAGTAACAACACGGAAAGAAAATACGTTCGGTGTGCGTGAGCCTTTAGAATTTTCTTTTGTTCATTCATTTTGCATTTTGCTAACTGATAAAAGTAAACTATGGTATAGTAGCACTTTTATTTTAGAAAGCATTCTTACCTGGCAGCAACCATCGCCAAACAACAGACACCACACAAAGTACAAATACATTCATTATTTAATGATGTGACATACACAGTCAGAAAAAATGTATATAAATAATACTATACATAGAGCAGTTTAAAAAGCAGTCACATGCTGTAAGAGATGAAGACTAAACTGGGCCTGGGGTCTGAACTATGTACCTAAATCCAATATTATAATATGGGGCATTAGGATAATATTCTTGGAAATCAAACTAGCTATGTTGTAAAGAATCTATATACTCCAAATCATACCCAGCAGCTGCAGGGTACAACTCCATTGCATCAATAATAAGACACAAATCATAAACATTAAGCAAGGCGACCATGCAGCAGGTTGGAAAGCGCTAAAAACAGTATACAAGATAAAAGTATCAGAATAATATACAGCAAGCAACAAACCAGGTACAATACAGACCCAGAGTTCAGAGACAGTGAACCCCGACGTACGTTTCGCCTCGCTACTTCTTGGGGCGTGTCATTAACACCCTCTCTCCTCCTTTAAATACCCTGTAGCTTGTAAATAGCACTTCCCTCCTCATAATATTAAATGTGGCTCACCTGTGAACTATAACAAACCACCAGACAGGGCATTTGTCCATGTGCATGGTATTTTCCAATATGGTGCAATAATCTCACGATACCAAACGTGATCTTAGTCAGAATGTGATCACGTGACTGCAGATCACATACGATCACGTAGGCACAGATCGCATGTTCAAACGATTGGTTAAGCCCATGCTTTCAACATAGCATTTAATTGATAGAAAACAGAGGGTGGTTATTAACGTTACATACTCAGATTGGGTCACCATCACTAGTGGGGTACCACAGGGGTCAGTATTGGGCCCTATTCTCTTCAATATATTTATTAATGATCTGGTAGAAGGCTTGCACAGTAAAGTATAAATTTTTGCAGATGACACTAAACTGTGTAAAGTAATTAACACAGAAGAGGACAGTACACTGCTACAGATAGATCTGGATAGACTGGAGGCTTGGGCAGAGAAGTGGCAGAGGAGGTTTAACACTGACAAATGTAAGGTTATTAGAGATGAGCGAGCACTAAAATGCTCGGGTGCTCGTTATTCGAGTCGAACTTTTCCGATGCTCGGGTGCTCGTTTCG
>ONZH01014189.1:0-152369 GCA_900303285.1 Rhinella marina | reverse complement strand
TATATATATATATATATACACAGTACAGACCAAAAGTTTGGACACACCTTCTCATTCAGAGTTTTCTGTATTTTCATGACTATGAAAATTGTAGATTCACACTGAAGGCATCAAAACTATGAATTAACACATGTGGAATTTTATACTTAACAAAAATGTGAAACAACTGAAAATATGTGTTCTAGTTTCTTCAAAGTAGCCACCTTTTGCATTGATTACTGCTTTTCACACTCTTGGCATTCTCTTGATGAGCTTCAAGAGGTAGTTACCTGAAATGGTTTTCACTTCATAGGTGTGCCCTGTCAGGTTTAATAAGTGGGATTTCTTGCCTTATAAATGGGGTTGGGACCATGAGTTGTGTTGGGCAGAAGTCAGGTGGATACACAGCTGATAGTCCTACTGAATAGACTGTTAGAATTTGTATTATGGCAAGAAAAAAGCAGCTAAGTAAAGAAAAACGAGTGGCCATCATTACTTTAAGAAATGAAGGTCAGTCAAGCCAAAAAATTGGGAAAACTTTGAAAGTGTCCCAAGTGCAGTCGCAAAAACCATCAAGCGCTACAAAGAAACTGGCTCACATGAGGACCGCCCCAGGAAAGGAAGACCAAGAGCCACCTCTGCTGCGGAGGATAAGTTCATCCAAGTCACCAGCCTCAGAAATCACAGGTTAACAGCAGCTCAGATTAGAGACCAGGTCAATGCCACACAGAGTTCTAGCAGCAGACACATCTCTACAACAACTGTTAAGAGGAGTCTGTGTGCAGCAGGCCTTCATAGTAAAATAGCTGCTAGGAAACCACTGCTAAGGACAGGCAACAAGCAGAAGAGACTTGTTTGTGCTAAAGAACACAAGGAATGGACATTAGATCAGTGGAAATCTGTGCTTTGGTCTGATGAGTCCAAATTTGAGATCTTTGGTTCCAACCACCGTGTCTTTGTGCGACGCAGAAAAGGTGAACGGATGGACTCTACATGCCTGGTTCCCACCGTGAAGCTTGGAGGAGGAGGTGTGATGGTGTGGGGGTGCTTTGCTGGTGACACTGTTGGGGATTTATTCAAAATTGAAGGCATACTGAACCAGCATGGCTACCACAGCATCTTGCAGCGGCATGCTATTCCATCCGGTTTGCGTTTAGTTGGACCATCATTTATTTATCAATAGGACAATGACCCCAAACACATCTCCAGGCTGTGTAAGGGCTATTTGACCAAGAAGGAGAGTGATGGGGTGCTACGCCAGTTGACCTGGCCTCCACAGTCACCAGACCTGAACCCAATCGAGATGGTTTGGGGTGAGCTGGACCGCAGAGTGAAGGCAAAAGGGCCAACAAGTGCTAAGCATCTCTGGGAACTCCTTCAAGACTGTTGGAATACCATTTCAGGTGACTACCTCTTGAAGCTCATCAAAAGCATGGCAAGAGTGTGCAAAGCAGTAATCAAAGCAAAAGGTGGCTACTTTGAAGAACCTAGAATATAAGACATATTTTCAGTTTCACACTTTTTTGTTAAGTATATAATTCCACATGTATTAATTCATAGTTTTGATGCCTTCAGTGTGAATCTACAATTTTCATAGTCATGAAAATACAGAAATCTCTTTGAATGAGAAGGTGTGTCCAAACTTTTGGTCTGTACTGTATATATATATATATATATTCTTTTTTTTTTTTTTTGGGGGGGTAAAGGCTGAGGCTCCAAAACAAATTTAAGAATACTAAATATAATTATTAGTAACGTTAACAACAGCTACTCTCCTGCTAAGCGTAGAAAATGGAGGCGGAGGTAGACAACAGTGTTTGGTTTTTAAAAGGGTTTTGGTTTGGAGACTTTGGGTTCGCACAGCCCATGACATAACACAAGACATTTAGCAGTAACGTTATGGGCCAGCTGACAGCAACAGTGGGAAGACACTCAGACTATTCTGCCCTGCAAGGCCTGATCTAATCACTTGCCTCATCAAGAGGAGTTTAAAATTCGGAGGTAATCCAGCCTTTATTCACTTTTATAAAGGTGTTTTTTGAACACTGCCAGGTGACAATTTTGTCCTTTTGGGTATCACCACCCTCCCAGTGGCACTACAAACCCTCTCTGACATGACACTTGAGGCTGGGCAGGAAAGAAGCCCTAGTGCATAGTGGGACAGTTCCGGCCACTGTTGTAATCTGCCTTCCCAGAAGTCCAGGGGGTCTGAGAAGAGGCTTTGCGAGCCAGACTGCAGGTACGCCTGAACCTGCTCGTTGAGGCGGGTGATCTGGTCCTGCTCACTTGGCTGTGGCTGTTGGGAGGCAGAGAAAAATTGCGGCATCATACTCATTAGGCTTAACTGGCTGCTGCTGGTTGTGGCAGGACGTGGATGACTCTGCTGGACCTCCTTCTCAGACACGCTGGCAGCAGGCTGGGGCTGGCTGAAAGCTGTGGCCAGGTTACTACATAGCTTCTCCCGCAATGATGCTAATTTCTCCTCTCTTTCCGGTGGAGGAAAACAATCCCCCATGTTGGATTGATACCGCGGGTCCAGAAGCATCGCCAGCCAGTATTTGTCTGTCTGCCTTATTTTTAGGATACGCCTGTCGCTCCGTAAGCATGTGAGCATACAGCTCACCATCCTGGCCAGTGTGCCCAAGGAGCCAGTTCTTTCCATCTCAGCCTCTCTCAGGGACACTTCAGTGTCCCTGAAAGTCTCATCATCGTCAGCCTCCAGACCCTCCAGCTGTGTCTCCTCCTCCTGGTCAACATCGCCATCCTCATTAAAATCCTCCTTCTCCTCCCCCCCTCCTCTAACTGAAGCTCCTCATCCTCCTCCTGCTCCGCAAGGGAACTTTGGCATTGGGGCTCCCCTATAGTGACAGAATGGTGTGCAGACAGATGGTCAGGATTTCCTTCCCCCATTGCCCCCTGCTGCATGAGCGTGAGTGTCTTCTCCAGCACAAATATTAGTGAAATTACATCGTTCACACTGCAGCTGTCCTGGCTGACCAATTTTGTGGCTTCTTCAAAGGGCATTAGAACAGTGCAGGCATCTCGGACCAGCCTCCACTGCCGGAAATCAAAGCCGCACCTGCTCCCTATGGTGGAAGATTCTGGCAGCTGCTGGACAAAATCATCCACTGCTCTACGCTGATCAAGATGCCGCTGCAACATATGAAGAGTGGAATTCCACCGGGTCGGCACGTCACCTATTAAGCGGTGTGGCGGAAGACCGTTTTGTCGCTGCAGTTCCACCAGAGCGTGGCGAGATACATATGAATGGCTCAAATGAGTGCAAAGCTTTCGCGACTTTGCCAGCACTGTGCGCAGGCCAGTGAATGTTTTGAGAAATCTCTGCACCACTAGATTTAGGACATGTGCCATACAGGGAGCATGCGTGAATTGACCCAGGTTTAGCACTGCCACTATATTTGTCCCATTGTCACTCACTACCTTGCCCACTTCCAGCTGGCATGGAGACAGCCAGTGCGCTATTTGCTGCTTCATGTAATGCAGCAAGCGCTGGCCTGTGTGGCTGGCCTGCATGGCAGCGTTTCACCTGGCACATATGATATAAAGGAGGGGGGTTAACTCTCTGCCTTGACGCTCCAGCAGGCAGACTGCCCATGGAGGTGGAAGCAGATAGTTTTTGGGTAGTCTGCTGCAATCCTGGCTGAAAGCTCGTGGAGGTGCCAACAGCAATTGGCCCGGTTGCTGGGGGGTTCCTGACTCGTTGCCACTAAATTCATTCAGCCAGTGTGCAGTAAAGGACATGTATTGCCCCTGGCCATAAGCACTGCTCCAGGTGTCCACCGTGACGTGCACGGTGCTGCAGAGAGACAGCTGCAGGGAGTGTCCTATATTGTTAGCCACGTGGGAGTAAAGGGCGGGGATAGCTTTTTTGGAGAAGAAATCCCGGCTAGGGACCTGCGAGCGTGGCTGAGCGCAAGCCATTAGCTCCCTAAAAGCTGGGCAGTCAACCAGCTGGTACGGCATAGACTGCACAGCCAGCAACTTTGTCAGGTGACCATTCAGTTTGCGCACTGTCAGATTACTTGTGGCGTAAAACTGCTTCCTGGCCACGCACTCGGCAATGGCCGGCCTCCGAATAAGAGGAGGTGGAGACATGCACGCAGTGGACGATGAGGTATATGTACTAGTTACACCCCTGGATGCGGGCTGAGCTAAGGCCCTGGATGAGGCCTGCCTGACAGAAGGGACCCTGGGAGAAGTAACCAGCTCTTCAGTATTAATGAGCTGCTCTAAATTGCCGGCATGATGCCACTTTAGATGGTTCCACAGAGCAGTGGTCCCGACATTTGTGGCTTTCCCACTGCTTAATTTCTGTTTACAGAAATTACACGTGGCCATGCTGCTGTCCCCCGGCAGAGTAGTGAAATACTTCCACACACCCGACGTGCGCCCTCCACAGCTGGCCAAGATTGTAGCCCTTGCACGCTTACACCCTGGTGCCGGCCCCACTATACTTGGGGTCTCGCTAGTTCCCAAGGAAGGACTGGCCCTGGGCCTAACTCGCCTCTGCCCTCTGTCACTACTACTACCACCCTCCTCCTCGAAGATCAAACCCTCCTCACCAGCCCGATCCGCCTCCCAGGTCCTCCAGTCTAACACATCAGATTCATCATCAGACTCCTCCCCACCACTTTTTTTGGACTGCAAATTAGGCTGTTCCCCACCAACCTCCAATTCTGGTCAGTACAAACTCTGACTGCCCTCTAAGAAATCCTCAGGGAGGCTGTCCTCTATAACCACCGGATTATGCGGTGGGGTTCGGTGGCCTTTTATTTTATAAATTGCAGAAGGGACACCACTAGGAGGGGGCACTGAAGCCCAAGAGGTGGCAGAAAATGACAGGCTTTGCTGGGGCGGAATGGTGGAGCAGGAGGAACGCTCTGAGTCTGATCCCTGGCTACATATGGATACTATATCAGCAGATGACAGCAGATCATCCGGCTGTGACTGAGATGAGCATGCATCCACTCCACTACCTCATCCACTTTCTCTTCCACTACAATTTTGCGCCTTGGTGGGTTAGCCTGGTGGAACACTGGCCAAGTATTGCGAATTCTACAAGTAGAAGCTCCGGCTACAGGTCCTTTGGCACTGCTGCCCTGTGCTACCTTCTCCTTTTTTTAGAGCTCGAGGTCTGGCTGGAACTGGACCCCTTTTGCTTATCCATTCCAGACATTTTTCACTTGACTGTGGCCCTGCAGCTGGTCTTTGTCTCTCTCCCTGTCTCTCTCCCTGCCTGATTAATTACTAGCCCTGCACTGGCCCTGGACTTGCCCTGCAGTATCCCTGATATGTGTAATATGGCTTCCCAGAACAATTACACCCCAATTATAACAAAACAGGTCTCAGTCTCTCAGAACTTCACACACAGTGCTTCTGCTCGTCTCAGCAGTCGCAGCACAACTGATGCGTCATGGATATTCAACAATACAGGAGGAAATTAACAATCAAACGCCATTTTGAAAGGTAATACAGTCAAGAATAATGATTCCTGTACCCAAAATAAGGAAGAAGCACTAGAAGATGGTGACCTCATCACCTCTTTATACAAACATCAACAGGTCAGGCCCAAGTCCAATTTTTTTCCAACATATAATGAGGGCCATTTTATCCCCACCTTTTTTGATCTCGTATCATCTGAATGCAAAACATTATCTAACAACAATAACCCACGCATATCATCTAATAATCTCACAAAAAAAGAAAAAATAGCACTAAAATCTTTAAAAAATAACCGAGACATAATAATTCGAACAGCAGACAAGGGTGGTGGCATAGTGATCCTTGACTTTGAAGAACATGAACAAGAAGCTAACAACATCCTGAGTGAGGGATCCTATTACAAGAAAATAATAGACGACCCCTTTCCTGACTTGATGAAAAAACTGAATAATTTGATTGATGAAGCTTTTCTAGAAAAAATTATAAATAAAAAAGAAAAAAGATTCTTAATACCAAAAAACCCCAATACCCCTTATTTTTATTTTCTACCTAAGATACATAAAAATACCCAAAAACCGCCAGGTCGTCCCATTATTTCCAATACAAAGTGCGCAACTAGCAATTTATCCCACTTTCTAGACCTGATCTTACAACCCCACGTTAAACAACTTCCTAGTTATCTCCATGACTCAAGGCAATTGATATGTGAACTCCAGC
Organism: Rhinella marina; assembly: GCA_900303285.1. Classification (NCBI taxonomy): domain Eukaryota; kingdom Metazoa; phylum Chordata; class Amphibia; order Anura; family Bufonidae; genus Rhinella; species Rhinella marina. Next base: position 146,210 of record ONZH01014189.1, on the reverse strand, counting down.
ATATCACTTGGCAGCCCACCTTTGCTCTACTTACCCTAGATGTGACCGCACTGTATACTAATATTCAACATGACCTGGGCATTGATTGCGTCCATAATTCACTTATGAAAGACCCAGAACTGAAACAACCTCAAATAAACTTCCTCATTAATAGTCTAGACCTTATTTTAAAAAACAACTTTTTCATATACAATAATACCACCTATCACCAGCAAACCGGTACCGCAATGGGTACGAAAGTAGCACCGGCTTTCGCAAACATTTTTATGGGCGCCTTTGAAGAGATCCACATTCACAATAACCAGGCATACAGCGACAAAATTATATACTACAAGAGATATATAGATGATCTGTTCTTCATCTGGAATGGCGATGAACTATCCGATATGGCCTTCTGTCATTATTTGAACCAAACATCTTGGGGCATTTCTTTCACTCTAAATTACAATAAGACTACAATTGAGTTTTTCGACATACTCATTTCCACCAACAATAATACTATAACAACAAAAACATATTTTAAACCGGTTGACACCAACAGCTACATTCATTACACAAGTTTTCACCATAAAAAATGGCTGAACAACATACCTTATGGTCAATTCAAACGCATTAGACGTAACTGCACTAATATAGCTGACTATACCACACAAGCGAAGATACTGAGCAAAAGATTCAGGGAAAAAAATTATCCCAAAAAACTGATATCTGATGCATATAAAAAATGCGCCCTCATTTCCCAACAAGAATGCCTGCAATCTAATAGTGACAAAAAAACTAATAGTGAATTTACCAATCTGGTCACCCAGTACAGTATGGCTAATCACAAAATAAAACATACTCTATCAAAATTTTGGTATATTCTCCTTCAGGATCCGTATTTGGCAAAAACACCTTCCGAGCAAACCAATAATCACATACCGGAGAGCACCAACAATAAGAAGCCTTATCGCACCCAACAAATTGAAACAACATCAACATCTGAAAAACACAAGTCAGAACAAATCGCCACAGCAAATGGGAAGCTATAAATGCCATCATAATCGTTGCCTCTGCTGCAACACCATATCTCATAAAGCCGAATACTTCCAATCGAGATCTAATGGTACCACCTTCCAGATTAAACACCGCCTCACATGCCAATCCTCGTTTGTTATCTATTTAATAGAGTGTTCATGTGGTTTACAGTACGTGGGACGCACCACACAACCCCTCCACTGCCGACTAAACCAACATCGCTATAATATCCAACGCCAGTACAGCAAACACAGCCTATCTAGACATTGCTCATCCACCATAGACAAACAAAAACATCCTATAAAAATCACACCCATTGACTTTATTCCATATAACCCTTACAACCGGTTCGATCTATTACAAAAAAGAGAGGTTTTTTGGATTTATCAATTGAACACCATAGTTCCATTTGGACTGAATGAAATATCGGAAACTGTACTATGATATGAGTCTAACCCCTCTTCTATGGACAGGTTTAGATATCTATATTCATCCCTTTTTTTTTTTTAAATTAAATCGCTATTTACATATATTTATATATATCTTTTCCATATACTATATATATGGTGCATCTCACCGCAGCATGAACTCTGCCTTCTTAATGAGACCATCATATAGAAAAATATAAAACTATAAAATACAAAATAACAAGCAGATATTTAAGATATACCGACACATGCATACATACGTACAGGCATCCCTCATCACCACACACATGAGATTATAATCCCATCCTCATTCCAGACTCTTTACTATATGAAAACTCTAGCAAAAAAACATATATAAAAATATCCACTAACACTTGCATCCATATATACATGCATCCTCAGCTGATCCACCTAGGAGACTATAATATACACAATGAATGTGCCCTACATCTCTTTATGTGTTTTAAGTGATAGATCTATATGTATATATATATATATATTTTTTTTTTTTCGATATTTATTATTTTTATAATTATATATACGTGCATCCATACTGGCGAAGCTTGTCATGGTGGTTGTGGCTTTGCACATCCACTAGGGGTAAGCGCATTACTTTGTTTTTATCCCTTTCTTCATACATTTTAATTAGGCACTTTTGACGCGCCACTCTGTTTCTTTTTGTATTTTTTATATATTTTATATACTCTGACTTTGTAAGAAAGTTTATTTAAAAAAAAAACACAAAAAAAAAAAAATGCCCATGGCCACGCCCCCTTTTCACTCTTGGCGCCAAAACGGCTTTTTAAATGTACTGTTGTTTGCACTATGTGTTATTATTGTCCTGAAGAAGGAGGCAGTGATCCTCCGAAACGCGTAGACATCATTCCAATAAACATCTACTTCTCCATCAATATTCTGGTGACGAGAACTCCTTACACAGCGCCACTCCAAGTGATCTGATCTTCATCATCCTTTATACCTTACTTACACCGGAGGATTCTTCCCAGTGTGTATCTGTGGATCACGGCAGCAGTGAGGGACTTACTATCCGTTTAGCTGGTCGGTTTGATAATAACCAGCTGAGTCGTCTATAGTAGTTGTGGCTTCTCACAACTACAAAGGGTAAGCAGAATTCATTATTCTTTATCCTTAATTTGCCTATTGACACCGCACATGTGGCGCGCACAATTTCTTTTTGTTTCTAACTTTTCTAGACAATTAACAATGTGCCAAATTTAACAAAAGACGTAATAAATTTGGTGCAAAGTCCACCAGCACAGACTCAAGACAGCTAAAGTGACTTCAAATATTACCCTCATGGTAAATTTACCCAAAAGTGTTCAGCATATTGGGGTAATATATCAAGATTCAATATACAACTTTTTGGCCTTTTTTGAGTGTCTGCTTAGTTTGAAGTCATATCCTTTTTGTGGAAGCCATTTTTTTTGCAAAAAATTTACAAAATGTTGCACGCCATTTCTCATATTTGTCATACAAATTGCATGGTGATTTCTCTAGCCAAAGTCTAATCTTATTTATTACAAAGGTTCAGTTTGTACACCATCAGGGGACTGGAGGACACCTGGAACTTTTGTGTGACAAAAAGTTGTAGTAATAAATCAGGCTAAAAATGTGGCTCTTCAAATAAAACATGTGTCTGCACCTTAGCAAATGTAAACTGCTGGGCATGGCACTAGCCACACTAAAAATGCCACAAACACATCATAAATTTTTCAAAAATGCTTTCTCTACCAACAAAACAGGCAAAATCACTCCACTTTTCTGGCACAGCACATTTGACAGTAGCCCCCTTGTGCCAATTCTCAGCTTCTATACCGGTGTTGCAAATAATACATGTTTTCATCTGATGTGAATGCTAACAGCTTAAGTAGAGGTTCTAGTAAAGCTAAGGGCAGGGGCGGATTGGCCATAGACCTTACAGGGAAATTTCCTGGTGGGCCAATGCCCAGGGGGCCGGCCAGTGGCGGTTTTTGGGGATATATTTTGTGCTGCTGGCAGTATTTTGTGATGGACTGTGGTATTTGGCTCTGTTGGGGTGGTATAATGTGCCAAAATATGGTATTGCTGGTCCTGCCTTCAATCACTTTGGACCCTGCTACAAAACAGGGCCACTTTAAGTATTTTTTCCAGGGCCACTTTAAGTTCCCAGTCTGCCCCTGGCTAATGGTGCAGCTCTAGAAGGTGCAGAAGTAGTAGTTGCACCGGACCCTGTTGCCTGGGGGGACAGGGGGAGGCACCAGTGTTATAAATGGCATAAGGAAGATGGGGGCCCTATTATACATTTTGTTTTGGGGCCTAACAGCTGGTTTAATCTCAATACTTTGGTGTTTATGGTCATAAGAAATAGGCAAGATGTCTATTTTAATGCTATTCCTTGGGATGACTTATCACTCACTTGCTGTCTATAGACACCGGCTATCTAACAAGCATGTGTTTTAATAGATAGGGGAGATAAGATGCCTATAAACGAAGGGGGTGAAATAGATTTTCCTGCATGAAATCTAGAGGCTTCATGTTTCACTTTTAAAGACTGTTTGATTGTCAGAGAGACTGCTCAGTTATGTGAAAGGAACTGCTTTATTGTTTGTTGATAGTGTTTATACATGCAAAGCAAACACAACCTATATAAATACATATGTTATACCGTGTGTATGCAATATTGTGTTATGTGCATCTTTAGATCCTGGATTGCTGAGACTGGCAGTCCCAGTACTTGACAGCACCATAATGCCCTGTCCTGGTAGCTATCAGAAATTGATTTTTTGGTTGTCAGGCAACAGTAGATGTCAGAGAGAGCAAATGTCCAGGAAGAGCCTAACATTGACATGGGTGTGTATGTTGTGACTCTGCCCCACAACACTAATAAGTGGGATAGGAAGGAGCTGTTTTGGGTGATCATGGATGGTTTACATGTGTCAAGTAGTTGCATGAATGGCCTGTGAGAACTGTTAGGCCTGAGGTCTATCAGTAGGAGATGCATCAGCTGACGGCCAGAGCGGTCTTGTTCATCGTGAGAGCAATAGTGGTCTACATGCTGGAGCAGCTTGTTCATTGCAAGAGAGCTGGTGGCTGGAGACTGGAGATTGTGATGCAGGACCTATGGAGACACTGCATAGTGAGCTTCTTGGTATGCTATTGGGAGCCCATTAGGTGAGAGTTATCATCTTTCACACTAGCGTTTTTAAATTCCGGTATTGAGTTCCGTCATAGGGGCTCAATACCAGAAAAAAAACGCTTCAGTTTTGTCCTCATTCATTGTCAATGGGGACAAAACTGAACTGAAGACAATGGAATGCTCCTGAAAGCATTCCGTTCCGTCTTCAGACCGGAGAACAAACCGCAGCATGCTGCGGTTTTCTCTCCGGTCCAGGCATCCGCACCAAGACGGATCCGGAATGACCCCCAATGCAAGTCAATGGGGACGGATCTGTCTGGTGTGACCAACATGGTAAACGGATCCGCCCTCCATTGACTTTCAATGGAGTTCAGGACGGATCCGTCACCTACACAAACAGACATACACACACATACACACAAACACATACATACTTACATACTCCAGGCAGGCAGGCCGCACGTCTTCATGCCCAGGAGGCGTGCCGCTATGACGATTCCCTACAGCGCCCAGCAGAGGGCGCTGTGGGGAATCGTCATAGCTGCGCGCCTCCTGGGCGTGAAGACGTGCGGCCTGCCTGGCTGGAGTATGTAAGTATGTATGTGTTTGTGTGTATGTGTGTGTATGTATGTATGTCTGTATATGGTACTGTGTGACATGTGTGGGGCTGGAACGCGGTTCCGGCCCCACACATGTCCCTGCGCCAGTCCGGATCCGACGGCACCCTTCACCTGCCGGATCCGGACTGCCGCTAGTGTAAAAGAGGCCTTACAGGGGTCAGACAGGGCTGTCAAATGAAGAAACGTGGTTGACATGCTGTCAGCCTGAGGAGGAGTCAGTTCTAAGGAGTCTTGTGGGGATGTGTGAGTTATTAGCCTGGAAGGGAGCCAAGGTGGCTTGGGTGGTGCTAGATCCATACCAAGTTTAGAAGGAGATGAGTGGGAAAACAGACTGGGAGAGACTGTTGAGCAGCATGCAACACAAAGTTGGGTGCCCTGAGGCCTGTAATGTGGTTTGAAATGTGCAGTCCTGTGGTGGTGTGACGTAGATGAGAGCATGGTACAAGTAAAAGGCTGAGGAAAGGTTCTCATGAATAGGGCCCGGAATAACAATGGACACTCTTCCTTTCTGAATACAGAATGCTAAATTTAAGCTGTGAGTTATTGAGTGAATGTGAGTACTGAAATGCAGTGTGATGTTAACTGTGGCCTGTGACCATTCTGAAGTCAACAGTGATCCTCAAGAGTGTTCAAGTTGTGTTCTAGAACTTCCTGGTAACACGGTGCCACCCAGAGTGTATTGCAACCACTAAGCTTTGTTGCCTTGTATGAGATTTAAAACCATCAAGCTTGTTTTGCCACTGTTATTACTGCTTTAACCAATAAGGTCTGTGATTGTTTCTTCAAGAGGGAACACTCGACCATCCTCTTATCTATCTCTATCTACTTCACATACTACAGTGCCTTGCAAAAGTATTCGGCCCCCTTGCATTAATACTTTGTTGCGCCACCTTTTGCTGCGATTACAGCTGCAAGTCGCTTGGGGTATGTCTCTATCAGTTTTGCTCATCTAGAGACTGAAATTCTTGCCCATTCTTCCTTGCAAAACAGCTCGAGCTCTTTGAGGTTGGATGGAGAGCGTTTGTGAACAGCAGTTTTCAGATCTTTCCACATATTCTCAATTGGATTCAGGTCTGGACTTTGACTTGGCCATTCTAAGACCTGGCTACGTTTATTTTTTAACCATTCCATTGTAGATTTTGCTTTATGTTTGGGATCATTGTCTTGTTGGAAGATAAATCTTCGTCCTAGTCTCAGGTCTTTTGCAGACTCCAACAGGTTTTCATCCAGAATGGTCCTGTCTTTAGTTCCATCCATCTTCCCATGAATTTTAACCATCTTCCCTGTCCCTGCTGATGAAAAGCAGGCCCAAACCATGATGCTGCCACCACCATGTTTGACAGTGGGGATGGTGTGTTCAGGGTGATGAGCTGTGTTGCTTTTACGCCAAACATATCGTTTTGCATTGTTTCCAAAAAGTTGGATTTTGGTTTCATCTGACCAGAGCACCTTCTTCCACATGTTTGGTGTGTCTCCCAGGTGGCTTGTGGCAAATTGTAAATGAGACTTTTTATGGATATCTTTGAGAAATGGCTTTCTTCTTGCCACTCTTCCATAAAGGCGAGATTTGTGAAGTGTTCGACTGATTGTTGTCTTATGGACAGACTCTCCCACCTCAGCTGTAGATCTCTGCAGTTCATCCAGAGTGATCATGGGCTTCTTGGCTGCATCTCTGATCAGTCTTCTCCTTGTTTGAGATGAAAGTTTAGTGGGACGGCCGGATCTTGGTAGATTTGCAGTGGTCTGATACTCCTTCCATTTCAATATGATCGCTTGCACAGTGCTCCTTGGGGTGTTTAAAGCTTGGTAAATCTTTTGGTATCCAAATCAGGCTTTAAACTTCACCACAGCAGTATCACAGACCTGCCTGGTGTGTTCCTTGGTCTTCATGATGCTCTCTGTGCTTTAAACAGAACCCTGAGACTATCACAGAGCAGGTGCATTTATACGGAGACTTGATTACACACAGGTGTGTTTATCTTCATCAGTCATTTAGGACAACATTGGATCATTCAGAGATCCTCAATGAACTTCTGGAGTGAGTTTTCTGAACTGAAAGTAAATGGGCTGAATAATTTTGCAATCCCAACTTTTCAGTTTTATTATTACAAAAAAAGTTTAAATGATCCAATAAATTTCGCTCCACTTCACAATTGTGACCCACTTGTTGTTGATTCTTCACCAAAAATTTAAAATGTTATATCTTTTCTATCTTTTAGTTTGAAGCCTGAAATGTGGAAAAAGGTTGAAAAGTTCCAGGGGGCCGAATACTTTCGCAAGGCACTGTATCTATCTGCTCTACTCTCCAGATAGTACCTCATCACTTGTGCACTTTACCTTATTTCATCCCAGTTCATCACTAGCCTTACTACAATATTTATCCCAGCTCGAGTTGAGCGAATCATCAACGAATTTCTGACAAGATTCGTTCTTAATACAAATTTATTCAGTCGAATTTGCGTTGAAAAATAATCGTTGTTTTGCGGACATTCCTACACAAATTGCGAACATATAGTCAGCGTTGTTAAAAATACACAATATGTAAGCATTAGCGTACAAAGTGCCTACGAATCCTTAGCGTACTATTGACTGGCGATGACGTCATACGCACGAGGCTAGGCTGCGGCGTACAGTCTTTAGAGACAGTCCATACGAGCTAGAAAAGTAAGGTGCTAGCTATCCAGCTAAGTGCATAATTTACTAAAAAACACCGTACAATAAGTGCATAATAGGACACATTACAGTACCTGAAAAAGAATACACACAATGGGCTAAAGTGCTTGAACGTTGCTGAACCTGTAAAAACATTATTGCTATGCTAAAATACAGCAAAGACATAATTATGCAAACATTTTAGTGCAATCAATTTCACATTTGCAAGCATAATAGGCTCAGATATACTTTTAAGTCTCTCCTTATGGCTGCTTGGCATAAAACACTGGAACACATAGTCCAAAATTCAATTGTAATCCACGTGAGGTAATTTTGTAATCCAAACAGGTAACGTGCAATCCACATGGATAATATAAAATAGCAGCAAATAGAGAACCCTCTTTGCAAAGGGGGCTCCCAAATAACCTGAAAGGGGGGGGGGGGAGGAAAATAGGTGCGCTTAGGCACAACTGGGAATTTTCTGCAGAATGGGGGGGAAGGGGGAGGAGTCCTGACAAGCCATGTCCATGTGGGTGAGAGTCAAGCAGGGGGCAATACAAACTAAACAAACAAAACAAGTGCCAACTAGCTCTCAGTCCATGTTGTGGCTCCCATAAGTCCTCCAGAGGTGTCCTTTAAATCACTCAGCCAGTAGAAGGGTTCCTCAGATGAGAGACCTGATGTCCTCCTTGCTTGAACTGCTACTGAATGACATCAGAGGACGCTCCTGCCTCTTGTAGGTCAAGCTGGCTGCCGTGGTGGAGCTCCACTGCCCTCTTCTGCCAGAAGTTGGACTTGACTGAGTCCGGGTAGTGGTCACACTGGTGAGAGCTGCAGCCACTTGCACCTTCACTTTTCCGGATACTCTTGCCGGGACAGCAGGGGTAAGGACTTCTGGCTGCAGCGGTTGAGGAAAGGTTGCACCCAGGGAAGAAGCCCCAGCTCCCCTGGTTGCTGCTGACTTCATTTTCCAGGGTAGTTGGTACTGGTGGATCACCGTGGACTGGAAAGTAAATGATGATGTCGTCAGCTGACCCAGCTGAAAGGACTGTAATGGTGGTGGCAGTCCAGGGATCAGAAACTCCGGCTGTGGCTTCTCCCTGAAACGGAGGGTGCCATCTGATGACTCCTGTAGGCAGCGCACGCGTCCTTCGCCTGGTGGTTCCTCCGGCCAAACTTCTGGTGGTGATGTAGGGACCAGGGGCTTAGATAATAAGGTAACCCCGGTAGCAAAGGGGCCTTTCAGGGATCACATGGGGGTATATTCCACCTGATCCCCCATGTACAGGCTGTGAAGGGGTTGAGGCAGGTATGGCCGTTTCACTGACCTGCGGCCCACAAAGTACTCCTTGCCGTCTTCGTCATCTGCCATGAAGCCAGAGCCTCGCTCCACTGAAAACTATAGGACGGCTCCATTATGCCGCTCCAGGGGTCTCCTGGCCTCGGATGGTCCAGTACTTGGATGACCCAGTCCTCCACCGCATTCTTGTAGTCCCATAGGGTCTGGGCGTGGGCCGTCACTGATGCAGGCACAATGGGATTCTGCCGCATGGAAGGTGTTGTTGTTGCTCTCCTCCTGGGTGGTGAAGTGGACACTCCAGTTGCCTCCGCCGCACCAGCCGCACCAGCTGGCAAGGCGAATATCGAGTCAGGAGCACGTGAGACTGTCTTGCACAATTGTGACACTGTGATCTCTGGAGCGAGTGGTGGTTCAGGGTACTTGTTACCAAAGACCATTTCCCCCCACTTTGGTCGCAGTTGCTTCGCCATGCTGTGGTATCTTGTTCACTGCTGGCTTGAACTGGAGAGGAGGGCAGAGTAATGAGGGAGGAGTCTTCACTCCCTTTATGTGCAAGTAGTTAGTTCCCAGTGGGCCGGGCTGATTTTTCCCGCTTCTGAGGGGGCGTGTCTTCACTTTCCCGCTCTTGAGGGGGCGTATCATCATTTTCCCGCTTTGGGGGGCCGGGGGTACAAGAAGAATGCGTACGCTGCGTGCGTAGCGTTAGCGTTCAAAATTTTAAGAACATTTACGAATAATACGAAGCGAATCTGAAAACATCCAGATTCGCTTCGGAGTAGGAAAAATGAAGGATTCCATACTAATCTAAGAAGCGGCGAATAGATTCGCTCATCTCTAATCCCAGTTATCCTATTTCTTCAACCTATCACTAACCTCTGGTGTCTTTCCTTTTCCTTTAAAACATGTAACCACCACACCAATCCTTGAAAGGGTTGTCCAACAAAAAACACTTGTTCCATATTCATAGGTTAGGACAGGATAGGGCTTAAGTGTCTGATTGGCATGTTACCTGAATCCTGAAAAGTTTCTTGATAGATTTGTGAGTTGCTTCTGATTTTACTGTAATTTTCTGCTTTGTACAGTTTTCTTTTAATTTTGACACATTATTGTATATTTTTTGCACTAACGTCATCCTCACTTTTTCTCTCTGTCTTAATTATGCTTAAAATATGAAATGATTAAATATGTGTAGATTTGCGAGTTAGCCATGATAGATAATTTTCCATTTTCTACTTCACTTTAAAGAAAGGCTTTTAACATAAGGAATTACTTTTTAGTTGAAAAATAATTTTTTGAATTTTTTTTCATCTTTTGTTTTTTTTGGGGGGTTGTGAGCAGCTGGTCACTGTTTTTTTGTTGTTTTTTTCCACAATATTCACTGTGCTGCATAAATTACTGTTTTATAATCATTATTGTTGATCTAAAGGGCATCTTCCTTCTGTCTAACCACTTGGATGCCACAGGCTGCATTGACTGTGACATCTAAGGTGTTAACGGACACTCCCAAAAAGCCAGTGTCCTAAATAAACAGAATAAAGCTTATAACTTATAATAACTTGTATGCACCCAAAAAAAAGGCACCAATGAAAACTACAAGTTGTCCCAAAAACAAGTCATACATGTACGCTGGATGTCAGATCTTTAAAGATAGTGTCCACTCAGGAGCTGAGTGGGCGCAATACACAGCAGGCATTTGGTGGTAGAGTCTGTTATTAGCGATAATGCCAATCACAGACTTTTAACCCCTCAGATGCCTTAATCACAGTAAAGTTCCTATGGATCCTTGCCTGTGACAGGGCTTGATAGCAACTTAGTAATTCTCCCATAGACTTCAATGGTAAATCATTGCAGTCTATGCAATAAGCAATCAGACTACCACATGTTAAAGTCCTCTAGGGGGGCCAAAAATAAATGTAAAAAAAAGTTTTTAAAAATATAAAAAGAAAAACAATGTATAAAATTTCCCAATTTTAAAATAAAAATAAACAATAAAAAATAAAGATAATCAGTATCACTTTGTCCCAAAAGCTCAATTAAAATATAAAAGTGTTTAACCTATACAGCATAATGGAAAAAAAAATCTAAATAGCTGATTTGCTGTTTTTTAGGCCTCATGCACACGAACGTGTGCTGGCCGTGCCTGTGCTGCGGGCCGCATACGGCGGGTCCGCAATAAATGGGCACCGGCCGTGTGCAGCCCGCATTACGGATCGCGGACCCATTCACTTCAAAGGGTCCGCGATCCGGGAGATGCGGAGCGGAGGCACGGATCGGAACACCACGGAAGCACTACGGTGTGCTTCCGTGGTGTTTCTGGCCATGCCTCCGCACCGCAAAAAAGTAGCGCAAGCACTACTTTGTTGCGGTCCGGACCCTCGGATGCGGATCGCGGACCCCATTCAAGTGAATGGGTCTGCGATCCGCATGCGGTGGCCTCACGGTCAGTGCCCGTGCATTGTGGACCGCAGTTTGCGGCCCGCAGCACGGGCACGGCCGGCACACGTTCGTGTGCATGAGGCCTTAGTCATTTGACCACTTAAAAAATTGAATAAAAATGATCAAAAAGTCATACACACCTCAAAATGGTATCAATGAAAAAACAAATCGTCCCACAAAAAAATTAGCCCTCATACAGACATAAATATAAAATAATTATGGGGGTCAGAATATGGTGATGCAAAGAAAACATTATTTTTTCAAAGTTTTTATTTTTTTTAAAAAGTTTTAAAACCAAGGAAAATTCTAAAAATGCGGTACTGCTTTAATCATACTGACCCAGAGAATGAAGTTAACAGGTCAGTTTTACCGTACATGTGAACAGAAAAGTAAAACAATTAAGGCAGAGAGTAAAAGATGAAAATGTAAAAAACAATTATGGCTTCTAGAAGGCAGAGAGTAAGGCCCCATTCACACGACCGTGTGAATGGGGCCGTATCTATCCGCAAAATTGCGGGAATAGATGCGGCCCCATTCACCTCTATGGGGCCGGGAGCCGCGGCACGGAACTAGTATAGGCATTTTCAATGGGGCCGCACGGCATGTGTTCTGAGCGCTGCGGAACACACATCGGGCGGCCCCCGTATATTTGCGGGTCCGCAGTAATGTGTGAATGGGGCCTAAAAGATGAAAATATAAAAAACGGAAGATCGGAGGAGCCAGAACTTGTATGCAGCAACCTGTGTCATAGAGAATGACAGAAGGCTGCTGCATAGCGTTTCCTATGGAGCTTCTGTTGTAGCAGGGCTTCATAGGAAACTATTACATTTCTCATAGACTCCAATATTAATGTATTGGGGTCTATGAGAATAGCTATCGAATGATTGCTTGTTATAGTTCCCTATGTAAAAAAAAATAAAGTTTTTAAAAATAAAAAAAATACACATCATGTGCAAGAACACCCATACTATAAAAATATATTTCCCATACGGCAAACATCGAAACAAAAAAATTAAATAAAATGTGATCAAAAAGTTGTACACACCCCAGAATATTATCAATGGTATCAATGAAAAGTAGAAATCGCCCCACAAAAAATAAATTCCCATACAGCTCCTTACACAAAAGTTATATGGGTCGGAATATGGCGGAATAAGGTTTTTATTATTTTATCAGTATCAAAACGCAAGAAAAATCATACATATAAGGTATCACCGGATTCGTAAAGACCTGTAGAATGAAATTAACTGGTTAGTTTTATTGCATATCTAACGTTATAAAAACGTAAATAACGTAAATAAAAAAACCTGTAAAACTGTGGCGGAGTTTGGCATTTTTTCCCTGCTTCCCACTAAATCATATGCAATATTAAATGGTGGCATTGGAAAGTACAACTGATCTGGCAAAAAAAACATAAAAAGTTATGGCACTGGGAAGGCAGGGAGTGCAAAATGAAAACGCAAAAACAAAACAAACCTCCGGGGTAGAAAGGATTAAGAATGTATTCATTGTCCATGGAAGCCTCTTTGTAAGGTATAGCAGGTGGTGGATTTGATGGGATTAGATGTCTTCATTCAGTCTCTTTTCTTAAGATCAGGAAATACCTGCAGCATCTAAAGTGTTAACGATCGTCGTGAAAAGAACAAAAATATCTAGGGTAGGATTTGATCTAAAAATATTTATTGAAACACATGTCATAGAACTGTATCATGCCATTAGCGTTCTAATTAATTCCCAATCTGTCACTATGGGGTATAATAGCTGATGAAAAATAGCTACAGTGAGAAAGGATTAATGCATTCCTTCAGGACCAGCAGAAGATGTTTGTTTTGTAAAACATGCATGATGTAAAATGTGTTATTTGGCTGTTGGGAAATGCAATGTATGTGTAAATACACTTGTTCATTTCAAGCCAAATGTATTAGGTTGTATGGAGAGAAAAGACTGGGGTGTGGATGGAAATATAGAAGTACTGTATATATGTAACTAAGAACATAGAAGCAATGGGGAAGATGTATTTCTACTTAAAGGCGTTTTCTGGGACTTTAAAGCGGTTGTCTGCTTTTTTATATTGATGACCTGTCCTCAGTATAGGTCACCAATATCAGATCAGTGGGGGGTCGACTGCTGATCTCCGCCGATCAGCTGTTTGAAGAGAACGCAGCGCTCTTCACTGTTTACCTGCTCGATGTTGACATTGCAGTGGTAAGACTCTGCCGTCGCCTTTCTATTCAATGGGATGGGTCATTGGAAGGAGTCATTGGGAAATGATTGGAACGGAGGAGATGCAATGTCAATGGTGAGCAGATAAACAGAGAAGAGAACACAGTGTTTGTATGAGCACTGTGTACTTGTCAAACAGCCAGTTGGCCCCCCGCCAATCTGAAATTGATGATCTATCCTGAGGATATATAAAAAAGCAGACTACTCCTTTAATATTGATGACCTCTCTTTAGGATAGGTCATCAATGTCAAGGTTGGCAGGGGTCCAACTAGCAGTCACGCTGTGTAGGGGCTGTTTCTGGTTAAAGCAGGTCAATCAAATTAAAGTGAATAAGAGATAGTTGCAATAACCAACTGTGGCCACTACACAGTGTACAAAGCTGCATCTGCAGTGTATGATACTTACACAGTTCCTGCAAACTGCTGATGGGTGGAGGTACCAGGAGTCAGATCTCCACTGAAGGATGTGTCATCTATATAAAGGTCCTTAAAAGCATTTTAAATTTGGACAGCTTAAAAGTCAACCAGGTGAGAAGAAGAAGTGCCAAATTGATCACAGTGGCTTAAGCTGGACATATTACACACTTTTCACTTCCTTAAACCACACCTTGGTTGTCTTACTTGGTTGGGCCCACCAGAGGAAATTATTCTAGTGTCAAGTTATTAGCTCCAAAGGCAGTTTGAAATGTTATTTTTTCTCCTGGACCTTTGAGCCCCACTATGGTATCAGAGCCTGGGCTCAACGGAAGATCCTCTGGTACTCTGGTGGCCAGTCCAACACTGCTTACTATAGTGCCTAAGCACCTAAAGCACATAATAAATCTGGTGGAAGGCATGTATGTATCTTTTCTGCTGCAGCTCTCTCCCTCTCACAGCTCAGGGGTGTGTCTTTTCTGCTGCAGCTCTCTCTCCATCAAAGCTCAGGGGGTGTGTCTGGTCTGCCGCAGCTCTCTGCCTCTCACAGCTCAGGTGGTGTGTCTTTTCTGCTGTAGTTTTCTCCCTATCACAGCTAAGGGTGTGTGTCTTTTTTTTCTCGCTGCAGCTCTCTCTCTATCACAGCTCAGGGTGTGTGTCTTTTCTGCTGCAGCTCTCTCTCCATCGCAGCTCAGGGGGTGTGTCTGGTCTGCCGCAGCTCTCTCCCTCTCACAGCTCAGGGGGTGTGTCTTTTCTGCTGCAGTTCTCTCCCTATCATAGCTAAGGGGGTTTGTCTTTTCTGCTGCAGTTCTCTCCCTATCACAGCTCAGAGGGTATGTCTGGTCTGCCGCAGCTCTCTCCCTATCACAGCTCCGGGGATGTGTCTTTTCTGCCTGTAATTGTCAGAGTTTTTAACAGTAGATACAGCTGGTTGCCATTGAAGGATGGAATAGAACTGAGCATGTGCAACCATGCTCCATCCAGCGCAGTAGGAGGTCCTGCACAATAACATACAGATTAAACACCAGGGGTGCCGATTGTAATGAAGTAAAGGGTATATCTTCCAACTCTCCCTCTCTCCCTGTAATTGTCAGAGCTTGTAACAGTAGATAAGGCTGGTGGCCATTGAAGGATGGAACTGACCAAGTGCGACCATGCTTCATTCAGCCCAATTGGAGGACAAGCACATTACTATGCAGATTAAACACCAGGGGCACCATTGTAATGAAGTGAAGGGAATATCTTCCAAGTAAATTACAAAAAGTAACTAGTTTTTCATGCTGTCAGCAGTGTACAAATGCACTGATTCCAAAGCACTTAGAAGCGTTCAGGTGCTTATGTTGGCAATATCCATTATTAAAGTATATTAGAAAAATATTTTTTAGGACATTTGCAACATTTTAATATAAAGTTGTTACTCTATAATATAGTATTATTAGGCTATGGAAATATGAATAGGAGGCAAGCCACAAGTTGCACTCTCATTGGCAAAGAAACTGGAACCCTTACAGGAATACACAATTGGTAGTCTGATAGAGTGCAGCCGCATTTGCGCTCTCTTTGTGCTCTTTGATTCAAGGGAACTGGACAGTCTCCTCCAAATTTGTATCTCCAGCTGGTCTATGTGTTTGGCACCTCGGCTTGGTGGGCCTGTTTCATGTCTCGGCCCAGGCTCCATGAACTCCATCAACCTGTATAAACTCCCCACGTTGTAGAGTTGTAGCGTTGTAGAGACCCAAATTGTGCCTAGGTTAAAGAATAAGATACCTGTAAAACAAAGACTCAGTGAGAAAAAATCATTTGGTGCATTTGTAGCTCACAGGAGTGCGTAAAAGGTCCCTGGATGCCCAGTATCCCACCGCACCAAGGTTGTAGAGATGGATTAAGTAAGGGTTAAACCATATGGGAGTTTTGTGGGACAGTGAAGAATAGACAGAGCTCCTTTACATTTTTTTAAGGTGGCCATAGATAGATGAGTAACTTTGTCCTAGATGTGCATCAATGATAACTGCACATCTAGGGAAAATAAATTTTTTCCCAACCTATGGGAACCTCTTCTATGGGTTATCAGATATATAGAACATGCAAATGTTATTTATAATTAGAGATGCACGAATCTTCAAAGATTCACTTTGGCGGATATTCGCCAAATTTTTTAAAAGATTCGATTCGGATACAAATTTATTCGGTCCAATTTGCGTTAAAAAATATTTGTTATTCTGGTCATGTTCTGCGAACATTCCCACACAAATAACGAACATATAGTCTAACCGTTGTTAAAAGTACGCTATTAACTGAATACGTACGCATGAAAAGATTCAGATTCGCTTTGGCGTAGGAAATAACGAAGGTTCGTAACGAATATATGAAGCAGCGAATAGATTCGCTCATCTCTATTTATAATGTTCAGTCATTTCCCATATTTTTTTGACAATGCAAATTGTTAACCATAATGATTTCAGTATCAGTTTAAAAATGTTCATATAATAGAAAAATATTGATTTAAGTGGTGGAATACGGATGGATATAAATGGTGGCTTAGTGAAAAGCACTGGTGCCTTACAGCGCTGGGGCCAAGGTTCATATCTGACAAAGAACAAAATCTGCATGGAGTGTGGGAGAAAACCATAATAACCCGAAGGACATAAAAAGACATCCTGATGAGAAATTTAGATTGTGAGTCCCACTGGGGACAGCGAGTGATGATAATGTCTGCAAAGTGCTACAGAATATGTTGGTGCTATGTAAGTAAAATACCGGTAAACATTTCTGTGATAATGGGAATAACATTATATTTTATCCAATAATAAAGTACTCCTCATAGATATGTTGCTGCATATAAAAAGAAAGTACTGTCTACGCACAATACTCATGTGTTTTTAAAAATTGCTTAAAGGAAATGTGTCACCTATATTTTTACTAATTAACACATTTTTTCTAATCTAATTTTTCTGATTATGCATTGTTTTATTCTATTTTCTGCACATGATTAATGGGGCTGCCATCTTGCCTGAGCTGCTGTTAACAGCATTTAGAGATATGCTTTGCAGCAGCCACCATGGGCCATAGACACAATGATTAGTACAGAGATCATTGTGCAGGGAGGGGGAGTATATCAGCTGTGTCCATTACCTATTGTGAATAGCGGATCCATATTATTTATACTGTATATCGGTGTTACCTATGAGTGGAATCCTGCGTGTGATGATAATGGGATAACTGCTGAAAAGGGATCTGTACAGACCAAGATGTGGCATCTATTTTTAGTCTTAGTGGTCAATGTAAAAATTACAGTATTTTAGGATTTTTTTTTATTATAGACATGGGCAGGGGAATTTAAAATGTTTTAAAAATATGTTAAACATACTTGATTTAAACCATAGATTGTTTCTTGATGACACATTCCCTTTAAGGGAACCCTAGACCAATTTAAAAACTGCTGAACAGTTCCTACAGATCCCACTGTCTTATAATAGGATCCATCAGGGGCAACAGAAAACATAATAGAATAGAATAATGATGCCAGTGTGAATACAGTCTTACATAGCCACTCCAGGTGAAGTGTTTCCAAGAGCAGAAGGTGCAGCTCAGGATGAAAACCGAGTGTCTCTGTACTAAGGATGTGCAACTAGGCAAGGAGATTGCTTATGGAGAAGAACTTGAGATATCCAACTGGTAGCTCTTATAACCAAACTTTTATTAAAACCAGCAGCCTTTCACTCCAAGCTTCATACTAATTTGCTGGTGACAACTCATGATTGGCTTGCCTTTGGTACTTTTATATTTTCTATTATTTATAAGGCATCCACAATTCCCAATGGGGATGACAAACCCTTTACATAGCTGTTGGCCAAAAAAGCAGACGTTCTCCTTGACAGCTTCATAATCATGCCCGCTTGAATTGAACCAAAGCAAGGCAGACACTGGGTGGAAAGAGATGCAGTTGGATTTTTCTCATACACATTAGATTATTAGTGGAATCCATTAATTATCAAATATCCAGTTTAATGGGGTTTCCTAAGATTAGAAAGAAAGCTTTGCATTTTTCCAGAAACAGTGCCAGTATTAGGCTGTGTCTGGTATTGCAAGTCTGCTTCATTGAAGTAAATGGGACTGAGCTGAAATGGGATGGAGTTGCAATACCAGATACAGCCTGTAGACAAGAATGGCACTGTTTCTGAAAAAAAAGTAGATCTTTTTGACAGCTCCTTTAAGGCAACTTCATAGAAAGAAAAGTCAATATATTCTTTAGGATTAAATGAATATGGGTAAAAAAACGGAGAATGGAGCACATTTATGGATCCAGCTTACCAAAGGGTTTAGTTAATCTTCAGTCCCTGAACGCTTTTCTTAGAGGGAGGACATTGATGCCCATGTCCATTGCATATTCTCTTCAACTCATTCTACAAGGAACTCACCTAAATAAAGTCCTGCAGCCACAACATGGGTATCTCTGTGTATGCAATCCTACGTAACTAACATAAGCATGGTGGGAATAGACAGACGCCATGAATATGTAGTTTTCTTCCTTACGTGTGAGTACCTGTACCTGTACCTGAAAAGCAGAAGATAACCATTGATACATTATGCTGCCTGAAGGCTGAATTCACTCATATGTATTGTGTGGTGTTTTTCTGCCCTTTTGTATTTTTACTTGCATTTTTGTACCTGCTTTTTTGAGGCATTATATTTGCTGGAAAAAACACAGCTCCAGGTGTTAGCTGAAGGTCTATGGGAAATATGAAATGCGGGTCAACCATTTTTTTTAAATGATAGCAATGGTGTTTTGCCATCACCTTTTCTATAGGGGAAAAATGGCTGCAAACAAAACCCCTGCAAGCACTACAGTCTAATCCAGGGCCAGGACGAGGTATTTCGGCGCCCTAGTCCCATCTCCCCCGAAACAATTAAGATTTACATTACTTCCTAATAAATATATTAAAACACATTTAAAAGAAGCAGTGAAGGCCAGACCCAAATGACTTACAGATGGCGTCTCCACTTTCCTTTTCTTTTCCATTTGGCCCAGACCATAACAGGCAGGACTCCTTAGTCAGGGGTGTACAGCTCCCTCTGCCACATAAGAGTAAGAAGACACCAGTATTACTATATGGGACATAGTAGATGGGGGACTTTTACAGATTTAGCAAATCAGCTCCCAAATTTATACAGACCACAGATAAGCCCCCATTTTTATACAAGCCACTGTCATCCTATCCAATACTGTGCCCGCTGTGCTCCCACAAACACTATACTGTCAGAAATAATAGTGCCATGCAGATCCCCCATAATAATAGTGCCCCCAATACTGATAACACTCCCCAAGAGTTCCCCGATTTGCATTGCCCTCCATAATGTGACTAATAATAATAATGACCCTACAGTACCCCCAGTGCCCCCAATATTTATAATGCCCCTCCTGCAGTGCCCCCTGTAGTTCTAATGCCCACTTACAGTCATAACTCCCCTATAGTGCCCCCTGCATTATAATGCCTCTTTTAGTGCCTACTGTATATATACATATTGCTCCCCCTGATAGTTTCAGTATATAATGCTCCTCTGCCCCAGCCCCCTGTAGTTAGTGTCAGTATATAATCCTCCCCTGTCCCCCATAGTGCCAGTATATATAATGTCCCCCCATAGCACCAATATATAATGCTCCTCCATCCCCCTGTAGTGCCAGTATATAAATGCCCCCCGGTACAGCCAGTGTATAATGCTCCCCCTCCCTGTACAGCTAGTATATAATTCCCCTTCTTGTACAGCCAGCATACAATGCTCCCCTCTGCACAGCCAGTATATAATGCTCCCCCTAGTGCCAATGCCTTTGGTGTCCCTAGTGCCAGTATATAATGCTCCCCTCTGTGTCAGTGACTTGGTGCCTCTAGTACCAGTATATAATCCTCCCCCCAGTGCCTTGATGCTCCCAGTATCCCACTGCTTAGTGTTTAAAACAAACACTTACCTCACTCCCATTGTACCGCTGACATCTGCGCTGCAGGCCACAGAACTCTTCCGATTTGTGGCCTATGTTGCCACTGCTCCTGCGCTGGGTCTTGCATCATGACGTGATCACTTGAGACTTGGCGCAGGAGGTCGTGGTGATGTCATCGCAGGCTTTTGCACCACTCTACTTATGGGTATTGAAGTGGCACCCCAGGCAGGCAACTCATAGGCTTCCGGCCTAGTGCCCGGAAGCCTATGAGATTGAAGGACCGCAGATGTGGACATGATATAGCCAACTCTTATGGGTATTAAGGTGGCGCCCTAGGCAGGTGCCTACGCTGGCCTACCCGTGATCCCGACCCTCGTCTAATCTATGACTTGATGTGTGCTGTTTCAAGACTTGAGTTTATTGAGATGTCAGCTGGTTAAGGGGTTGTCCAGAGGTTTTTTTTTTGCGAAGGGCTCACTGGCCACAGCAGTGACCCCTCTCAGCCAATGATTGACTGAGTGGGCATTTCTGTGTGTCAGGATAGGTCCAGGAAGTAGAGACCAGTAGGAACTTCTTTCATTTTCTTAATCCACTCTGAGCACTTTGTAAAATTTCTCCCCACTAGACAAACACTTTAATGTAACCCCTTTAATGTGTCTTTGTGCAAAGCAAATAAAAACTTTGTCCCACAATGACCTCCAAAATGTACTCTTATAATATGTTGTTATACAAATATGTGCCTTAAAGGATTTGTACGTGATTATAAAGACTTGGCTACTTTCTTCCAGAAATAGTGACAAATCTGTCCATGGGTTGTGTCTGGTATTGCAGTTCATCTTCATTGAAGTGAATAGGGAGGAGTCGCAATATCATGCACAAGTTATGGAGAAGTGTGGCACAGTTTCTGGAAGAAACACTGCATTTTATTCAGCAGACATAATCATTTAGCCACATTTGTCAGGAAAATGACACACATGTGAACATATTGCCCATGATACAGCCATTTTTTAAAAGGAAATATTGGGAGAAATTTATCAAAATGGGTTTAAATGGGTTATCCCATGACTAGTGTAAACTAAGTGTTCTACCAAGGCTAGAACCAGCCCTGTACCTCACATGGATCCAGAGATCTTCCTATTCATTGATCTGCTAGATTTATATCACAACTCAGGAGGCAGTTGCAGGATGAAACTGAGCATGTGCGGCCTTCTCAGTGAGCAGGACAAAGAAATAAGAAAAAAAAAAAACAGCAGGTGGCGCCATACAGATACATTTTATTGATTAGCTCACTAGCTATGTAAAATTTGTAATTACATGCAATTACAAAAGTATTCAGATCCAGGTGCTAGCTTGTAAACTGTAGAATATTTTTGTGGGACAACCCCTTTAAAGAAAAACTGGCTTAGTTGCCCATAGCAACCAATCAGATTTAATCTTTCATTTTTCAGAGCTCCTTTGGATCATAAAAGATAGAATCTGATTGGTTTCCATGGGCCACTTTTCCATTGCACCAGTTTTGATAGATCTCCCTCACTGTGCATATGAGCAATTTTCTCAATATTTACCTATACTCTCTGACTGAAAATTTTACCATTAACAGCCAACAAACATTTAGCATAAGTATTCTGACCGATGGAGAAAATTTGCCTTGGTTGGAACTTACTTTATCATATATATCATGATGATCATAGTTAGCAATCACAAAAACTGTTCAGATCCAAAAGGGTTGGCCCATTCACAACAATAACTAGTGTTGATCGAGCACCGTAATGCTCGGGTGCTCTGGTCGAACACTAGGTGGTGTTTGAGTGCTCGACCGAGCACCCGAGCATAATGGAAGTCAATGGGAGAACCCAAGCACTAAACCAGGCACCACCTGCTCTGAAGAGGGGAGGGTGTCTGGTCCATAGGGAAAGGTGAGTAAATGGTTTGGGAACAGCATGGGGGGGATGTCTGGATACATCTTGGACTACAAAGTCGCTGCTGTGAACAATGTCCGAGTATTACGCCACTTTTACGGAATGACAATAATACCCCCCAAAACCCCAAAAATGTCACCTTGATTAGCGGCAGAAAAAATAGCAACGGATGTCAGGTATGTAGGATACAGTAACGTTATGATGCACACGCAACACAGGTAATGTCTCCCTGATTAACGGCAGTAAAAATAGCAACGGATGTCAGGTATGTAGGATACAGTAAAGTTATAATGCACATGCAACACAGGTAATGTCGCCTTGATTAACAGCAGAAAAAATAGCAATGGATGTCAGGTATGTAGGAGACAGTAACGTTATAATCAACATGCAACACAGGTAATGTCGCCTTGATTAACGGCAGAAAAAATAGCAACGGATGTCAGGTCTGAAGGATACAGTAACGTTATAATGCACACGCAACACAGGTAATGTCGCCTTGATTAACGGCAGAAAAAATAGCAATGGATGTCAGGTCTGTAGGATACAGTAACGTTATAATGCACACGCAACACAGGTAATGTCGCCTCGATTAACAGCAGAAAAAATAGCAATGGATGTCAGGTCTGTAGGAAACAGTAACGTTATAATGCACACGCAACACAGGTAATGTCGCCTTGATTAGCGGCAGAAAAAATAGCAACGGATGTCAGGTATATTGGATATAGTAACCTTATAATGCAGACGTAACACAGGTAATGTCGCCTTGATTAGCAGCAGAAAAAATCGGAACGGATGTCAGGTATATAGGATACAGTAACGTTATGATGCAGACTCAACACAGGTAATGTCGCCTTGTTTAACGGCAGAAAAAAATCGGAACGGATGTCAGGTATATAGGATACAGTAACGTTATAATGCAGACGTAACACAGGTAATGTCGCCTTGATTAGCGGCAGAAAAAGTAGCAATGGATGTCAGGTATATTGGATATAGGAACGTTATAATACAGATGCAACACAGGTAATGTCGCCTTGATTAGCAGCAGAAAAAATCGGAACGGATGTCAGGTACATAGGATACAGTAACGTTATAATGCATACGCAACACAGGTAATGTCGCCTTGATTAACGGCAGAAAAAATAGCGACAGATGTCAGGTATATAGGATACAGGCACGTTATAATGCACACGTTGTGCAGGTGGTGCTTAGGTCAGGCAACCTTGTGCAATTTTCGACCCCCCCCCCAAAAAAAAAAAAAAAATATATATTTCAGCCAGATATAATAGCCCTTAAAAGGGCTTTTGGGTCTTTGAAACAGAAAAACTAGCCCTGCCTAGCTAATTTCTATCCCTACACTATCTGTCCCTCCTTGCAGCAGCTCTCCCTGACTCGGACTGAGCCGGGTCACATGTCACCGGGTGCTATATAGCACCCGATGACGCGTTCCCGGCCAGCCAATCAGTGTAATGTCAGTAGCCAACATGGTTATGGCATTACAGTGAATGCCAGTACCTCCCCGCATGCTGATTGGCTGCGTAGCAGCCAAGAAACGTGCGGGGAGGGGACTTGAACATGGCGCTTGAGCACCAAGCATGCTCGCTCAACACTATTCATAACATATCTTTAGGTGAGTATACTGTCGAGAAACCACAGCACACTTTGCGGGGTCTGGGGTTGGGACCTGACACTAATTGCACCAATAACAAAAAGGACATAGGGGCACATTTGTTAAGACTGGCATTTTAGACGCCGGTCTTTATAAAGCCCTATAGCTGACAGTGGATCCAGTTCTACCAGATCCGCCAGTTCTAAATGTAAGCCAGCTTTCTTGCTGTCTTACATTTAGACCTTTTTCTATGCCTAAAGTAGGCGTACAAAATGATGAATGATAAGGGCCTACCAGCCCCCCCCCCTTTCCCCGCCCATGCTTCTTCCACACTTTTAGACCTGAAATGAGTGGGGAGAAGTTGCAGATTGCACCACAATCTGTTCATGAAATACACCTAATTTAGGCATATTTCAGATTAATAAATGACCCCCATTATGTACACAGGAGTGAAAAGTTGTTTTGCTGTTGATATTCTGATATAATATAACTATCCACAGGAAAGGTGATAAATAAATGATCTCTGGGGGTCCGACTGCTGGAACACTGACTAGTCACTAGAATGGGGGCCCCCGAGTCCCCTGTGTGAATGAAAAGGTAGTGTGCATGTGTGACTACTTCTCTATTCACTGTATATGGGACTGATGGAGATAGCCAAGTGCTATACTAGGGCCAGTTGTCAGACCCCCAGCAATCATAAATCACCTATGGCAGGTTTTAGGTAGTGCACATTGAGCATGGGTTATTTGCAGTGTTACTGTTCCAAGATATTCTACATTTTTCCTTAGGAGCTGAAGATTTCACTTGTACTTCTATTAATATGTAGAATATAGTTCCAACAAAATTGTGCATGAGCTGTTTTCTGGCATTTGGTCTGACCTGCATTTTCTGCTGTGAATGAAACGTGCATAGACTACAAAAGAGAATTCAGATCAATGCACAGACTACCATTACATTTAGAACTCCTCCTCCATCCATGTGGACCTGTTTTCTCTAACTGCACCGCATTCTTAATCCATTTATTGTTTTCCACGTCTTCGATTTTTTAACACATGATAATGCTTCCAGCAAGGCTCAGACCATCTATATCTCCTCACATGTTCAGTTTTCCATGGGTGAAGACAAAATAAGCTTATATCCTGGAGGATCGTTGGAATGTTAATGGAACAAAAAGGATTTAACAGGGTTGTCTCCTATCAGTAATCCTTATGGAAAATGCAATACAAGGGCATGTTGAACCAACAGAAAGGCGAACCTACATCAGTACTGGACCTCTTCTCAATTATGCACAGTTGAGAGTTTCCTCACTGTTCCTCTGCCGTCATGGTTGAGTGCTGCTTGAGGTGAAGTCCTCACCTTTCCTCATAGTGCCTATTAAACTGAGTGAACACTTAAAGGGGTTGTGCCCAGTTTAAAAGGTATCCCTTATCCACAGGATAAGGTATAACTAACTAATCCCAAGAATGGGGTCCCCTTCCCCCAATCTCTATCAGAGTGCCGGTGATAGCCAAGCACTGTATCCTGCTATCTCTGGCAGTCCCATAGAGATCGAATGGGGTGGCTCAACGTGCCATTCCATCAGATCAGGGGAAGAGGACCCCATTCTCGGGATCGGTGGGGGCCTCAGTGGTTGAACCCCCACTGATCAGTTAGTTATCCCCTATTCTCTGGATAGATCCACTCTGTAGGCAGTTTTACAACAAGCTACATTGCACAGGCCCATCCAAGCAGAGGACCTGTTTGAGTAACTACTTGCCTTCCTTATGTAAAAACAATTCTGGAGCATCTCTTGTTAAGACTTAGTTGTGCCATTCCTTTATTGTTCCTGCTGGAAGTTATGAATGAATTACTAGCAGTCTGCAATGAAGGTCCAGATGGCTGTTACCAGTTGGGGGGTGTCCCTGCACAGTGTGACACTGGCAGCACTGATTGGATAGTGTCAAACTATGCACATCCCTAACTGGGAACACTCATCTAGACCTCCACTGCAAACTGCTAATAATTAATTCAGAACTTCCAGCAGGAATAATAAAGGAATGGCACAACATGGAGCCATAAGAATAGATGCTCCAGAAAAGTTACTTTATGGGGGATGCTAAAAAAAAAACACAAAAAAAACACACGTCAGGAGAGGTTAAAGGTCCTGTATAAATGCTTACAATGTGCATTTTGGCTGGCCTTTCCTCTCAGATATACATTAATGCAGCTTGACTTCATCTTCTATGATGGCAGCTAATAAAATATAGACATACATGTTCTTATTTGTTCAGTCTACACATGCTGCTTCAGCTCCATAGACTATATATGTGCAAGGCACGAGATCTGCATAAGCGAGCTGGTAATATGTTGGTTAACATTCCTTATCCTCAGCCCTAAGATACCCTGATAGTTGTATTTTAACATTAAACAAACACAGCAAGATCCTTTTCTCAACCCCCTCCTCTTCCTCATGGCTTGCGTTACAAATTGTACATTTAAATTGCTGGCAGGATTCATTACCTTCTCCTCTCTGATTCCAGCCATGCGGAAAATATTGCACTGGTGAAGCACAGAGAGAGATGAAAACAGTGAGAGTGAGGAGGGAGAAAGAGCGAGAGGACTGAAGAATGTGAGTGTGCTGTGTGTAAGTCATATGCATTCGTAAGGATGTATTCTCTCTCTTCTTCCATACACATCACAACCGTTGTGCTAATGTCCCTGGAATTTGTGCAAAAATATGAAAAATAAAATCCATATCTTACATTAGCTCATTACATTCCAATATGGATTACAAGAATTACAAACAAGATAATATAGAATCGTGTAATAGAACAACCAGAGGGAGCTGGAACATTTAAAGGCACACTAAATATATCCATACACCTTCAATAGCTGCTGGCCAAACGCTTGTTTGGTTGACTGCTATCAATCCAGACTCCCCCATACACATACATGCTGGGTTTGGTCAAGCACGCAAGCGTTTTCAATGGGCAGCATTGGGTGAACAAAAGGATCATGCTGTTTAGGTCTTTTGGTCTGTCTCTTGGTCCACAAACAGCAGATACCTTCCAAGAGCACTTTGCATTTTTCTCATTCCCATCGACACAATTGATCATTCTCGTCAGCAATGTGGACTAGAATAGGACATGCTCTATAATTTGCGGAACGGCCACACGGATCTGCCAAAAATTTGGATTTGTGCATGGCCCCATAGAGATGAATGGGTCAGTGTGCTATCCAAAAAAAAATGACTGCAAATATAGGCAAAGCTAGCCATACCCATATGATTTTGACTGGACAGAATGCGGAGGATCAGACGTGCAAGACTAAACTGGCTGATCATGGGGTCAATCACCACACAGTTGGCTTCCACTTGTATTTTCAGCTGACCATAGCGGAAAAAAACCCAACAAAACAGATCACATTCTTGGCAGGCAATAGTCTGTCAGCCATTATTCGGATATTCATATGCCGCCATGTTTAATGCAAGTTTGAGTGTAGACTTATATGTATTGAGAATTTAATAGGCACAAGCAATTTTGGTGAAAGATAAATAATGGTTTTGGTGAATTTATACCGGGAAATAATCATTCCAATCTCTCGGAAATAAATGAATCGTAATGAGGTATAGACCTAGTTTAACTCTTTGCGCAGGCAGATTCAGATATGGAGGTTGTAACCTGCGATGAATCACGTCATGTAGCATGCACAATAAAGATATCTGCCTAGCAGATCTGTGAAGCATGTGCTTTCCTCCCTTGTGTAACCCTGTAGAAGGTGTGAGGGTTTCCCTCTCTTCCAAAGGGTGTCCTGTCTTGTAAGAAATATATGCAGAGTGAGAGGGAGGGGAGAAGGTAGCCGCCAGTCCATTAAACTAGTGAATTAATTATCTCATTAATGGGGCATTTTTTATCCTAGGGACAAAAAGATCAGGGAAGAATCATATTAACTTTAACAAAACGTTCCCACTTAGAGTCAGGGATCACACAATTGCAGGGTACACAGTCCCAGCAGATAGGTACCGTGCAATGTAGATTCCGTTGAATATAAGCTGATGCATTTTATATACTGGCGAATGGTGCATAAAGTTGCACACATAGATTTTTTTTTAATCAAAACGCTGCATTTTTAATTTTTTTTTATTTTGGAGTCAGATATTACATGAAAGTCAACAGGAAATTGTAAAATGTCCTACAAACATTGCACTTTATGTTGTGGCATTTTCTAAGGCATTACCTGGCATTTTTTTTTCATATCACAGTATGCTCTGCATGAGGCGCTTTTTCAGTCTCCAAAAATTCAAACAAAAGATATTGTGATTAAAAAATGCCAAAGGCTTGTAAAATATGTAGCAAACAAGCAAAAAAAACCAAAAAGTAAAAAAACGCCCCCTATACAAACTAAGTGTGGAAGCACCCTTAAGACTCCTTCACACACAAATTTGCTGTGGTGGTTTTTTGCCACAAAAAAAAAAAAAAAAAGCCATAAAAGCTACTTGTGTTAACCCTCCCCCCCCCTCCATACCTCATGTGTTTTTAATGGCATTTTTAGGTGGCGTTTTTTTTTTTTTTAAAGGTGTGGATGGCAATGTTTTTTTCCGATAAAGAAGGAGATGGAAAAAATGCATGCTGCATGTAAAAGAAAACTAAATTGCCACTAAAGTTAAAAAACTCCAGTAGCAAAAAAAGAAAAGAAGATATGCCTGTGTGTCCAGCATTTCATATTTTCAATAAACTTTCAGCTAACATATGAAACTGGCATTTTGTCAGCAACAATTACACCAAAAATTTAAGTGTGAAATTTACCACTGAAACCACAAAAGTGTGTTTTTTGTATGTTGCTGAAAAACTGCCAGCTTCAGATGTTACCCGAAAGTCTGTGGGGAAAAGAAATGCAGGACACACAAGCATTTTTTTTACTCAGTCCAGTATTGTCTGGCGTTTTTTTTAACACTGAAAAAACGCCTGAATAACTTATTTTTGCCACCTGCTGTTTTTGACGTGTTTTTTTTTGTGTTGGTTTCCCTGCCATTTTTTGGCTCACTAGCTTTTTCTTCATGATGTTTTTCCCCTATAGAGAAGGTGATATGAAAATGGCTGAAATACCAAGAGCTCTTCTTTTTTAAAAAGAAGTCAAAAAGACAAAAAACGCTGCCTAATTAACAAAAATGCCTTGAGCAAAAAAAAAAAAAAAAATCAATATTTCCTATAGACCACCAGCTAACATCTGGAGATGGAAATTTTGCTGCAAAAAATGCCAGTAAAAATGCAAAAGTGCAGAAAAATGCCAGCAAGAACCTATGTATGAAAGAAGCCTTATGTTGTTATAAAGTATGCAGCTTTCCTAGGTCTTCCTAGCAGATATGTGATGTGAAATAATAGAAAGGTATGCTGGGAAGTAAAAGGTTATGTATATACGGGCAATCTGCTCTGTATATGTGAGATCGGTCTCCTTCACAGAATAAAGGACCTTTCCCCTGTTGTAATTGTTTGGACAGAAGGCATAGCTCATCTTGGCGGCTTTAGACGTGGTTACATTTGCATATTACAAGACTCCGTGAATCTGTCTTCTTCCCTCTGGGTGAATATTGTTGATATGGCAATGCAGTGCCCCCATTTGCCTTTGTTTGGAAGGTGTTAAAGTGAGCTCTGAATTCAGAAGCAGAAGAAATGAGCTAGCGGCAGATAAACTGTGTATTGCTGTGTAGTGCGGAAGAGGAATGCACCAGTCCAGGTTTTATCCACCTCCTGTAATATCAATGTGTCATTAGACCATTGGTATCGTACTTTATTACCAATAACTCATTACGTATGCATACTGCTTTAAGGTTTATGTATATATATATTTTACTTGCTTATGTAGCGCTACTATATTCCGCAGCACTTTATGATATTTTCATCTCTTGCTGTCCCCGGAGGGGCTCACAATCTAAGTTCCCTATCAGTACGTCTTTGGAGGAAATTGGAGGAAACCCACACAAACACGGGAGAACATACAAACTCCATGCAGATGTTGTTGTCCTTGGTCACATTCAAACCTAGGGCCCCAGTGCTGCAGGGCACCAGTGCTAACCACTGAGCAACATATGACATGTTTGTTTTTACATAGGACTGCAAGTAAACTGCTGGATTATTTGCTGCATCCATGCAGTTATCAGGATGAAGACACAATGAGGTCCAAGAGGGAAATTCAACATTGCTACATCTGTAGTCCAGAATGCAGGACAGGATGTCCACAATCCAACCTGAAATGAGTATCCCGAACGTAAATGAAAATGTAACAACGATGATGATGATGGTATTCAGCCTGTGAATGCAGGTAGAGGGTACTGTAGAAGAAGTCATTGTGACACAAGGTCAGAGGAGGAGTGGAGGCTTCAGAGCTGGGAACTGTCCTTGGTGCTGAAACCTCCTGTCTTTATAATCTTGGCTCTGCAGTAAGAAGGAATATGATATAATTGTAATATCTTGTTTCACATTCCTTCAATAACAGGTACACAGTATCCTTCCGTTAGTACACACATGTACACACATAAAGCATATACATCTCTTCACCTACAAAAACTCATTCTGCTACATGTACAACATAAGATTATATACATATATATATATATACAAACGCAAGCCAACATGCTACATGTACACACACACACACACACAATATATATATATATATGTTCCACCCCTGAATTTTCAATTTCCAATGTGCCAATCTTCCCTCTGCTATGAATCTAGTATTGCTTATCTTTAGTCCCTATTGTAAAAAAAAATTGTATTGTTATACTGAGTTAGCAGGACACTACTTGCAAATAGAGGTCGGTGCAGATGCTATTAAATTGCCCAAGTATTAAGGACATTCAGGTAATGCTGGCGATTTCTATCTGCACTGAATAAGGGGAAGTTAGAATTTAATGAGAAACCGCTAGCCCCAAAAGTGGAGGCACTGAGATGGGCTTAGAATGAGAAAATTGAGGCAAAATTGAAAGGGAAGAATACACAGAAGTGTTGCAGTGATAAGAGGAGATGCCAGAGTGGAGTGATGTGATAGTGAAGAACACACCAGCTATATGCTGTACTGTAGAAGTGAGGAGATGGCTATGGAGGGGTGAAGGGAATTACATTGGGGAAGATGAGTGGTGGTGGCGGCAAGAGATACATATCTGTAAGTTCAGCACATTGTAGTTAGGCACAAATAATAATAATAATAACAATAATAATAATTAGTGATATTCTTACTTCAGCTTTTATTATGTGCTAGACATATCATTCATATTTATTTTTTCATCATTTTATGGTTACTAGACAAGAGCCCAGATGACCAATGAATAACTCTTTGGTCTATTCGGGATCTAAGGTAAAGAGATGAGCCTCTAGCAACAGTAAAACATACCGAAAATATTACATGTAGCAGGATATTAAAATATGTAGCGGGGGGGAGGTTAGACATGTTGCTTTGGAGCACTGGGGTCTAACCATGGTTTCCTCCATGCAAGTACTCGGGTTTCCTACCATATACAGATTGTGAGCCCCAGTGGGGACAAGGATCAATGTGAGTGATGACAATCTCTGCACAGCTCTGCAAAACATATATTTAAAAAATATATAAAACTAAAGTAAAATGAAAAAATAAAAAAACAAATACTGGCCAAACGACAGCCATAAGTAGAGAAGTCATCCAGGTGAATGAAGAGCGTTAGGCTTGTGAGGAGAGAGCTGGCAGCAGAGCCAGGGAAAGTGCCAGACGCAGGCACGGGGAGAGAGCACACACAGATTCATTACTGTGCATTTTCCCTGCCTTTTGCGTTAAGTGATGATCTTGACGAGCTAATGAACCCGCAGACTGGAAACGCTGTGTGTTTGTATAGCGAGCTCCTGGGTCCCTGTGCTGCCCGCAGACAATTAGAGCCTCATTAATATGCTAATCTGGTGCTGGGCTTTGGAAGTGGTGTGGAGCCTGTGATTCTGGGGGTGGGGTAGGGGTGGTAACCGTCTCCTAGCAACCTTTCCAGCGAGGTAACCTACATCGCCTGGCATCATGCATTGCTTTATTTTGGAAAGCTGTGCAGTGCCATGGCTATTACATCATGGAGTGGCAAAAGTTGACATACCGTTTCATATGCCATGTGTGCAGAAAAAGGGATTCTTAAAAGAAATGCAAATAAAAATGCAAAAAAAAAAAAAAAGCAGTAGAGTATTGGTCAGGAAGAACTGTATGGCGTAAAGGTGTCAAAGGACACCTGATCCCAGAACAAGTGGTAAGATAGATTATCTGAACATCTGTGCTGACAAAACTATCATTTTCAGCTGATGGAACCGATAGAAATCTATTCCATCTGTCAGAAAATGCATCGAACAGGCGGAAAAATGTTCTTGATCACTAGTCGTTATCTCTCCAATTGTGGCATTTAACGACTATTGGCTGAGAATTTCCCATGTGTAGCAAACAAATGTTCAATCGTAATGATTTTTGCTACAATCAGCAAAAAGCCCATGCTAGCAAAAAATCGGGGAATTTTTTTTTGCAATGTTGCAACTGCCAAAGGAGAATCTGAGATGAACGTGAATGGAAACATTCAATTGTGCTGATTTTTCCTGCATTGGAAAGGAAGTTGGTTTGCAGCAGAATGTCTTCATGTGTATGTGGTTTTGCAGGTAAATATTCCAAAAATACATAAATAATGAGGGTTCATCAAAGTGAAGGGAACTAATATGTCTATGGCTACTTAAAGTATTACAGTGCAATGAATAAAGTAATTCAAATAATTGTAGCATACATGCAATAAAAATATTGTAAGGATTTCCATGTGCATTTTTTTCTTCTCTGGTAGCGCCCCCTGCTGTTTATCCTTTTGGTCCACCTTCTCCTGCATTCAGTGATGGACTAGCTTCCCTGCTTCCTTCCTCTCCTCAGTGCTGACAAGTGCTCAGTGATCTCATAGAGAAAGAGGTGACAGCAGAGAAGAAAGTTGCTGGTGGGGCATTACATACCATAGTGCTATTTATTAGTGCAATTGCTGGAGCTGTATGTCAGGGACTATTTTCTATGCTGGGAGTGTAAGAGTTAACAAGAACTGACTGCAGTCATGGGCGTAGCTATAGGGGGTGCAGAGGTAGCAGTCACTGAGGGGGCCCAAAGACTCTTGTGCCACATAAGAAGACACCAGTTTTATAGAAAGTGCATGCTGGTCAAGTTACACCTCTGGCTGGAGGGAAGTGATTAGGTCAATAATTTGGCATGGGGAGTGCCATTTCAATTTTTGCCTCAGGAGCAGGAAGTCTTTGTGCTTCTCTGTCCCTTGGCACAAAGTACTGAGGGAAGGAGTGGCCCCATGCTGAGTGTAAGGGTTAACAAGACCTGGCCATGGGCGTAGCTATAGGTGCATGCTGGTCAAGTTACACCTCTGGCTGGAGGGAAGTGATTAGGTCAAGAATTTGGCATGGGGAGTGCCATTTCAATTTTTGCCTCAGGAGCAGGAAGTCTTTGTGCTTCTCTGTCCCTTGGCACAAAGTACTGAGGGAAGGAGTGGCCCATGCTGAGTGTAAGGGTTAACAAGAACTGACTGCAGTCATGGGCGTAGCTATAGGGGGTGCAGAGGTAGCAGTCACTGAGGGGGCCCAAAGACCCTTGTGCCACATAAGAAGACACCAGTTTTATAGAATGTGCATGCTGGTCAAGTTACACC
The DNA here is from genome assembly GCA_900303285.1 of Rhinella marina. Classification (NCBI taxonomy): domain Eukaryota; kingdom Metazoa; phylum Chordata; class Amphibia; order Anura; family Bufonidae; genus Rhinella; species Rhinella marina. Next base: position 112,863 of record ONZH01014189.1, on the reverse strand, counting down.
TCTAGCTGGAGGGAAGGGGTTAGGTCAAGAATTTGGCATGGGGAGTGCCGTTTCAATTTTTGCCTCAGGAGCAGGAAGTCTTTGTGCTTCTCTGTCCCTTGGCACAAAGTACTGAGGGAAGGAGTGGCCCATGCTGAGTGTAAGGGTTAACAAGAACTGACTGCAGTCATGGGCGTAGCTATAGGGGGTGCAGAGGTAGCAGTCACTGAGGGGGCCCAAAGACTCTTGTGCCACATAAGAAGACACCAGTTTTATAGAATGTGCATGCTGGTCAAGTTACACCTCTGGCTGGAGGGAAGGGGTTAGGTCAAGAATTTGGCATGGGGAGTGCCATTTCAATTTTTGCCTCAGGAGCAGGAAGTCTTTGTGCTTCTCTGTCCCTTGGCACAAAGTACTGAGGGAAGGAGTGGCCCATGCTGAGTGTAAGGGTTAACAAGAACTGACTGCAGTCATGGGCGTAGCTATAGGGGGTGCAGAGGTAGCAGTCACTGAGGGGGCCCAAAGACTCTTGTGCCACATAAGAAGACACCAGTTTTATAGAATGTGCATGCTGGTCAAGTTACACCTCTGGCTGGAGGGAAGGGGTTAGGTCAAGAATTTGGCATGGGGAGTGCCGTTTCAATTTTTGCCTCAGGCAGCAGGAAGTCTATGTGCTTCCCTGTCCCTTGGCACAAAGTACTGAGGGAAGGAGTGGCCCAAGCTGAACTCTTGCACCAGGGCCCATGAGCCTTTATCTATGCCCAAACCTGCTGGCCTAAAAAGGAGGTGATCAGACCTCAGACCATCAGACCTCAGATCAGCAGAATGTGCCCCCATCAGACCTTAGATCAGTAGAATGTGCCCCCATCAGACCTCAGATCAACAGTATGTGCCCCAATCAGCGGCAGCGCAGGACAGGTAAATAAGGTTTTTATAAGTGGCTGGGTGGGTTGATCTGAGGTCTGATTGGGGTCCCTACATACAAGTGAGCGCTTCCTTATGGGTGAATAAAAGTGCGTCTTATAGGGCGAAAAATACGGTAATGACATGCAATTGCTAAAGTATTCTCTGATCCGGGTGCTGGTTTTAAATTTGTTCGTGTTTCTCCAATACCACCAGCCCAACTTCCAGAGGTAGAAGGTAGGTAAAATAAAAAGTGTAATGCGTGGACCTTCTCTCTTCAAAACATAAGTTAAATTTATGTTTTATCTTTTGTAGCTCCAACCGTTAGGGAGAAGTTTTCCCCTGGACCATGGGAAGACCACTTGTATGGGTGTCCAGTAAGTACAAATCCCAAACTGACCATGTGTGGCCTTCTCAGTGAGCAGTTCAAAGAAAAAAAAGGCTCAATACAGATACATGTCACTGAATACCTCGTTCCAGTACATATACCAAATATATACCGTATTTTTCGCCCTATAAGACGCACCGGCCCATAAGACGCACCTAGGTTTTAGAGTAGGAAAATAAGAAAAAAATATTTTTCATCAGATCCTCTTATCAGACTGCCCATAAATTTCAGGACATCACATCAGACCCCCGTATCAGCCCTCCATGTCAGAACTCCATCAGCCCTCCATGTCAGACCCCCAACAGACCTCAGATCAGCCCACTATGGCTCCATATCAACCCACTGTGCCCCCATACCATCTCACTGTGCGCCCACCAGACCTCAGATCAGCCCACTGTGCCCCCATCAGACCTCAGATCAGTAGAATGTGCCCCCATCAGACCTCAGATCAGCAGAATGTGCCCCCATCAGACCTCAGATCAACAGTATGTGCCCCTATCAGCTGCAGCACAGGACAGGTAAGTAAGGTTTTTATAAGTGGCTGGGTGGGCTAAGGTTTTTATAAGTGGCTGGGTGGGCTGATCTGAGGTCTGATCGGGGTCCCTACGTACAAGTGAGCGCTTCCTTATGGAAGCGCTCACTTGTATTCGCCCTATAAGACGACCCGCATTTTTCTTATAGGGCGAAAAATACGGTAATGACATGCAATTGCTAAAGTATTCTCTGATCCGGGTGCTGGTTTTAAATTTTAGAATTTTTTTTGTGGGACAACCACTTTAACTCAATCATACTAATTATATTACTGTTTCCACCCCTACAGATATCCCCACTGACTTTGAAGTGGAGGCAGCCTTACACCGCTTTGAGACCAGGCTCCATGCTGCCTCCGGGCTTATTCGCGGCCTGCAGCTGGAGCTCCGAGAGCTGCAGGAGATGATGGGCAGACGTCAGCAAAGGCTGGTGTAACCTTTTTTTTGTCCTTTCTTTTGTTTAATATATTATTTATTATTTGTTCAAAGTTATTATTTATTACTAAAATTATTCTTGTAAAACCTGTGTTTTGAGTGTTTTTTTTAAACCTTTAACTCCTTCCTGACATAGTGTGAAGAAGACAGGGATGTCTGTTTAGGCAGGAGCCTACAAAAATTGTCCAAAGGCCATTTTTCTGGATTAATGAACACAGCAGTGTCTGCCGGCCAAAGTATTAATAAATTACACACACTCCGGTTCACTGATTACAATTTACTGTAAAAGAAAAAGGCTTGGCTTATTTGGACAACAAGCCTGTACATTCTACCTTGTAAACATAGGCAGTGAAAATTATATATGGGCTTTTCATGGGTGCCCTGGCCAGTAGTAGTAGGGGACGGGGTATATCAGCAGAGGGTGATTGGTAAATACAACAAACTGCAGTGGAGTATAACAATCTCCGCTAATGTAACTTGTAATGGGAGGCGGAGGTAACAACAGTGTAACAATTCTATTTTTTAATGCCATTTGTTTATTTTTAAAATTTTTTAAAATATATATATTTTTTGGGGGGAGTAAAGGCTCCAAAACAAATTTAAGAATACTAAATAGAACTAATATAATGGTGTATAACAACAGCTACTCGCCTGCAAAGCGCTAATGTAGAAAACGGAGGAGGAGTTAGACAACAGTTTTTGGTTTTTAAAAGGGTTTTGGTTTGGAGACTTTTGGTTCGTACAGCTCATGACATGACACAAGACGTTTGGCATGTAATGTTATGGGCCAGTGACAGCAACAGTGGGAAGACACTCGGACTATTTTGGCCAGCAAGGCCTGATCTAATCACCTGCCCCAGCAAGAGGAGTATGAAATTTGGAGGTAATCCAGCCTTTATTCATTTTTATAAATGTGTTTTTTGCACACTGCCAGGTGACAGTTTGGTCCTTTTGGGTGTCACCACACCCCCAGCGGCGCTAAAAATCCTCTCTGACATGACACTTGAGGCTGGGCAGGAAAGAAACCCTAGTGCATAGTGGGAAAGTACTGGCCACTATTGTATTCTGCCTGCCCAGAAGTCCAGGGGGTCTGAGAAGAGGCTTTGCGAGCCAGACTGCAGGTAAGCCTGAACCTGCTCATTGAGGCGGGTGGTCTGGGCCTGCTCACTTGGCTGCAGCTGTTGGGAGGCAGAGAAATATTGCTGCATCATACTCTTTAGGCTTACCTGGCTGCTGCTGGTTGTGGCAGGAGGTGGATGACTCTGCCGGACCTCCTTCTCTGACACGCTGGGAGCAGGCTGGGGCTGGCTGAAAGCTGTGGCCAGGTTACTACAAAGCTTCTCCCGCAGTGATGCTAATTTCTCCTCCCTTTCCAAAGGAGGAAAACAATGCCCCATGTTGGATTGATACCGCAGGTCCAGAAGCATCAAAAGCCAGTATTCGTCTGTCTGCCTTATTTTTAGGATACACCTGTTACTCCGTAAGCATGTGAGCATACAGCTCGCCATCCTGGCCAGTGTGCCCGAGGAGCCAGTTCTTTGCATCTCAGCCTCTCTCTGAGACACTCCAGCTGTGTCTCTTTCTCCTCCTCCTCCTGGTCATCATCATCCTCATTAAAATCCCCCTCCTCTAGCTGAAGCTCCTCATGCTGCTTGATATAATGCAGCAAGCGCTGGCCTGTGTGGCTGCTGCTGCGAAGACAAATTAAGTCTAAGACTGCATGGCAGCATTTCACCTGGCACATATGATATGAAGGAGGGGGGTTAACTCTCTGCCCTGATGCTCCAGCAGGCGGACTGCCCGTGGAGGTGGAAGCGGATAGTTGTTGGGTGGTCTGCTGCAATCCTGGCTGGAAAGCGCGTGGAGGTGCCAACAGCAACTGGCCTGGTTGCTGGGGGGTTCCTGCCTCGCTGCCACTAAATACATTCAGCCAGTGGGCAGTAAAGGACATGTATTGCCCCTGGCCATAAGCACTTCTCCAGGTGTCCACCGTGAAGTGCATGGTGCTGCAGAGAGACAGCTGCAGTAAGCGTCCAATATTGTCTGCCACGTGGGAGTAAAGGGCGCGGATAGCTTTGTTTGAGAAGTAATGCCGGCTAGGGACCTGCCAGCATGGCTGAGCGCAAGCCATTAGCTCCCTAAAAGCTGTGCAGTCAACCAATTTGTATGGCAGAGACTGCACAGCCAGCAACTTTGTCAGGTGACAATTCAGTTTGATTACTTGTGGCGTAAACCTGCTTCCTGGCCACTCACTCGGCAATGGACGGCTGGTAAATAAAAGGAGGTGGAGACATGCACGCAGTGGGCGATGAGGTGTATGTACTAGTTACACCCCTGGATGCGGGCTGAGTTACGGCCCTGGATATGGCCTGCCTGACGCAAGGGACCCCGGGAGAAGAAGCCAGTTCTTCAGTATTAATGGGCTGCTCTAAATTGGCGGCATGACGCCGCTTCAGATGGTTCCACAGAGCAGTGGTCCCGACATTCGTGGGTTTCCCATGGCTTAAAGGGGTATTCTCATTTTAGACAATAGGGGCATATCGCTAGGATATGCCACCATTGTCTTATAGGTGCGGGTCCCACCGCTGGGACCTGCACCTATATCCAGAACGGAGCGGGGAGCACTGCGCCTGGAGGACCCCGGGGGTCCGGCCACCACCAGGCACAGCTCCCCGCTGCGCTCATAGAAATGAATGGGAGCCGGGCCGTGCATGCGCGGTGCGCTCCCATTCATTTCTATGGAGCCGACGGAAGTAGCCAAGCCAGCGCTCGGCTATTTTCGGCGGCCCCTTAGAAATGAATGGAGGGTGGCTGCGCATGCGCAGTGCGCCCTCATTCAGTTCGGGGGCTCCGTTCTGGATATAGGTGCGGGTGCCAGCGGTGGGACCCGCACCTATAAGACAATGGGGACATATCCTAGCGATATGCCCCCATTGTCTAAAATGAGAATAACCCTTTAATTTCTGTTTACAGAAATTACACGTGGCCATGCTGCTGTCCCCCGGCAGAGTGGTGAAATACTTCCACACACCCGACGTGCGCCCTCCACAGCTGGCCAAGATTGTAGCCCTTGCACGCTTACACCCTGGTGCCGGCCCCTCTATACTTGGGGTCTCGCTAGTTCCCAAGGAAGGACTGGCCCTGGGCCTAACTCGCCTCTGCCCTCTGTCACTACTACTACCACCCTCCTCCTCGAAGATCAAACCCTCCTCACCAGCCCGATCCGCCTCCCAGGTCCTCCGGTCTAACACATCAGATTCATCATCAGACTCCTCCCCACCACTTTTTTCGGACTGCAAATTAGGCTGTTCCCCACCAACCTCCAATTCTGGTCAGTACAAACTCTGACTGTCCTCAGGGAGGCTGTCCTCTATAACCACCGGATTATGCGGTGGGGTTCGGTGACCTTTTATTTTATAAATTGCAGAAGGGACACCACTAGGAGGGGGCACTGAAGCCCAAGAGGTGGCAGAAAATGACAGGCTTTGCTGGAGCGGAATGGTGGAGCAGGAGGAACGCTCTGAGTCTGATCCCTGGCTACATATGGATACTATATCAGCAGATGACAGCAGATCATCCGGCTGTGACTGAGATGAGCATGCATCCACTCCACTACCTCATCCACTTTCTCTTCCACTACAATTTCGCGCCTTGGTGGGTTAGCCTGGTGGAACACTGGCCAAGTATTGCGAATTCTACAAGTAGAAGCTCCGGCTACAGGTCCTTTGGCACTGCTGCCCTGTGCTACCTTCTCCTTTTTTTTAGAGCTCGAGGTCTGGCTGGAACTGGACCCCTTTTGCTTATCCATTCCAGACATTTTTCACTTGACTGTGGCCCTGCAGCTGGTCTTTGTCTCTCTCCCTGTCTCTCTCCCTGCCTGATTAATTACTAGCCCTGCACTGGCCCTGGACTTGCCCTGCAGTATCCCTGATATGTGTAATATGGCTTCCCAGAACAATTACACCCCAATTATAACAAAACAGGTCTCAGTCTCTCAGAACTTCACACACAGTGCTTCTGCTCGTCTCAGCAGTCGTAGCACAACTGATGCGTCACTACCTTACCGAGACTGAGCCAATCAGAGCAAGCCCTGCCCACTAGGTCAGGTGACTGCTTTCTTCCCGGGCTTATGCCGCATGAATAACGAACTAACAGTAAAAGTTCGCTAATTAACTGAATTCGTACGCATCAGCGTATAGAGTAACTAATACGTAGCATTAGCGTACAATTTAGCGGACAAGTACGTAGCAAATGCGTAGAAAGCCTAAAGAACATTTTCGAATCTAACGGAGCGAATCTCAAAAAATTCGGATTCACTTTGCAGCGGAAAATTTCCAAGAGTCGTATCGAATGTACAAAGCGGCGAATAGATTCGCTCATCTCTAGTTTCAAACAGTTTTAGGCATATCCAAAAATGATGTAACAAATCCACACCTTACATCTCAAATACTGTAACATTTTTTTCATCCATATCTTGCAAAGAGGGTGTATGAGAAGGCTATGCAACAGAAGAAAACTGGAGATAGTTGGTGGGAACTCCATGGCCATTTATTCCTAAAATGTTCATTTAAAGCAAAGTTCTGTGCTTGTAGAAATCATTTGTATAATTTAGAAATAAAACCCTTGAACCAGTGTCGGACTGGGGGGCCTAGGGCCCACCAGTAAAAGTTATTTTGGGTGCCCACCATACGGATACATCCAAATAATACCTGTTAACACAGCAGCAAGATGCTACCAGATGATTGAATATGGGGATCCCTGCAGTGACTTTGAGAAGGTAGGTCCTGGGGAGAAGAGGACACTGGAAGCTTTCCTCTATACCTAGAAGTCATCTCAACTCTGATCATGTCTATAATAATAAACTGGGGAGTTTCTTTAATAATCTATCAAATTTTTTTCTATGAAAATAGGCTGGTTGAGATGTACATTGCAGTGCAGTAAATCTACCGTGTTATGTGCCACTTGTGCAGGGGGTGGGAGACTAGGGGCCCACCTTGCTCAGGGGCCCACCGGGGGATTCACCTGTACCCCTGTGGGCCAGTCCGAGCGCGCCTTGAGCATATACCTATAATCTAAAATATGAGATTATATTCACTAAATACAAAGGTTCTTTCCATCACTATAATTGTATTTCTCAGTTGTGTATATACAAACAACCCAGCATGGGTGTAGCTATAGGGGGTGCAGAGGTAGCAGTGGCTACCGGGCCCAGGAGCCTAAAGGGGCCCAAAGACACTTGTGCCGCATAAGAAAACACACTGATGGACGGGGGGGGGGGGGGATTTTATTCATCTTTTACAGCAGAGAACTGGCATTAATTATGATAAATATGATGGGTCTAATGGCCCTGCCCACATCATGCCCCTTTTCAGAAAGTGGTGAGGGCAGCGGCAAAATGTTATTTGAACAAAAATTTTGGGATATGGAGAAAGAAATTTATGGAGATATTCCAACATTCTTTTTCCTCTTACTAAACTTTATTAATCAAAAATATCGGTGACGCTAGGGAGGGTCTTTCCCATTGCGGCCTGCAATTGGACCCCCCCGTTGAGACAGGGAGATGCATCGGCGGCCGTGCGGGCATCAGAAGCAACACGGGTGCCGGGGAGCGGGCTAAGTATAACCAGTGTTAGGGGCTTTTGGGGGGCATTATAGGGGTTGGATAACCCCTTTCAACAACTCATAATCCTTTATAGAGTTAGAAATATTAACTCCTAAATACCTTATACAATCCCCATGTTAAACTACATTAAATGGGAAAAAGCATTGGGATACCTACTCCTACACAAGCTTTTATGACACACCATTTTAAATCCCTAGACATTAATATGGAGATGGTTGATGCCCGCTTTGCAGCTAAAAGAGCTTCCACTCTAGAAAATTTTGGAATGTGTCTCTGGGAATTTTTACTCATTCATTGAGAAAAGCATTTGTGTTGACAGACACTGAGGTTGGACGAGAGGGCCTGGTTCTCCACCTCCAATCTTGTTCATTCCAAACGTGTTTGATCAGGCTGAGGTCAGGTCTTTATGGACCTTGCATTTTGCACTGGGGCACACGTTGGAAGCATACAATTGTCCAAAATGTCTTGGTATGCTGAAGCATTATGATGATTCCCTTAACTGGAACTACAGTGTATAGGTCAACTCCTGAAAACCAACCCACTTAGGGACTGTGGGTGTGTTGTGGAGTGGGGTATGGCTTGTTGTCAAACACACACCCGTATAGAACAGCCTGTATAGACATAAGGAAGTAAAAAAGAAACATAACCTATTCCTACCCATGCACGTTGTTTCATTGATCAGTTATTCGTTTGAAAGTAAAAAAATTTTAAGTAAAAAATTGCATCCCTGCTAAACGAATAGATAAGATAGATAGATTTAGCCTAATAAATCACTAAAGCCACTAGATAGGTGACATGAAATTTGTAAACATAATCGAAACCCCCCAAAAGTTTCATTCTCTCTCACGCTCAAGGCTGGATAAAGCTTCGTGGAGGCAGATCTGGTGCCTTTCTTGATAATTTTCAGTTCTTTTTTTAAAGTAACCATAGCTGCCAGAGCTGGGAAGGGGACTGTGAGCTGCATGCCTGTCTACTGTGGCAGTGAACAGTTACCACTGCTGCCTGTCCTTTCAAAGTCAAGTAAAATAATGTGTTCAGTTCCCCAGTCTAGTGTAATTACTGCCACCGGTCACTCCACAGTCTTATGTAAATGTTGCCTCTGGTCTATTGTAAAAGATTTCTGTATTTAAGTTTTTATAGACAAGGGTGGACACAGGGGAAGAGAGGGGTACATAAACAATGTATTTCACTGAAGCTGCTGCCTGTCTGGAACACAGGCATGCAGCAGCTTCAGGAGCAACCTGCACTTGCTGCCACAGTGACCCTCCCATAGTACTGCTGGCATCCTTGTGGCAGGCTAGTGGGTTTTCAGAACTCTTGCCACAGCAGCCAGCCCCTCTACAGAGTTTCCCTCCTCTTTATACATAGCACACAACCTATGTTGATTTGAGAAGGAGAAGAGGGGTTGATCTCCAGGCTCATTCAGAGCTCATATATTTCAGGAGAGAGGTGAGCACTGAGGTCAGCTGGAGGCAATGATTTTAACATCTCCAGGCCCCAGATGTCACAGAAATACCACCTGTCCTGCCTTGCTAGTAATGCAGCCAGTTTGTCTCTTTAGCTAGTGTGTTTTTGGTTCTTCAAGGCACTGCTTGGTGTCTGTAGGTTTGGCAGGGACATCAGTCCAAACCTGAAGTTTTGGTTGAAAACCCTGCCACCTCCATAGTGGCTGAGGCCCCTGGGTGTGCACCTCAAGTGCCCTTGCTTTAATCTGGTCCTGATTGCACTGTATGAGAAGTAGCTGGCATGTCTCTGCTGGGCATTGCCTTGCCAGGAAAGTATCCTGGGTTTTCATTAGTAATCATTCCTAAACCCCTTGCCACCTTGATACATGGGTCTTTCTTGACATTGAAATCTTGCACCGTGCATTCCAAAGCCGGTGCATCTGCAGTGAATTTCTCTGCTGTGGGCAGTTGAGAGAGAGGAAGAGCTATAGATGAAAGTATGAACATAGAAAAAATGTAAGACAATTCCAGACACATCAATCAAGATGAATTCTGAAGGTTTTGGTAAGGACTACTGAGGAAATGCCATGGCAAGCCAACACCTAGTGAACACTTGCCAGCTACGGAATTAAACTTTGTGTTTTTGGGTATGCTACCACTATTGAAGTCAAAAGAAGTGTGTTTGCACTTGATTTCCTGCATTCTATGTAACAGTGTTAGCGATTTAATTTGATGACAGGCTCCCATAAATTATAACTAATATGATTAATATCATGGTAGATCTTTTCTATATCAGCTACGGAGAGGCTATACATTAAATGAATGACTGCCCATGTAATATTACATGGATGGGTTGGTTGGGCAGGGTTAGAGCTGCTTTTTATTATTAGCTCTTGTCACTGAAAGATACAGGGTTTCCCAATTTCATCTACAGTGCCTTGTAAAAGTACTAACCCCCTTGGTGTTTTCCCTGTTTTGTTGCATTACAAAATTAAATTAAAATGGATTTTAAAATGGATTTTTGGGGAGTGTGTACCATTCAATGTACACAACACATCTACCACTTTGAAGGTTCAATTTGTTTTACATACATAAATTATAATGAAGACAAAATAACATAAAAATGTAATGTGCCTAAGTATACACCCCTTGAATGTCCATACTGTGTAGAGCAGGGGTGTCAAACTCACTTTTGCCAAGGGCCACATCAGCATTGTGGTTGTCTGCAAATAGGCGTTAATAATTCTGCAACTGTATAAATGTAACTATGCCAGTTAGGTGTATTTACATTTATACCCCTTAAAGGCAACCAAAAGGCTGATGTTAGCATGAGTTCCCCCTCAGAAAGCCTGCTGCCATATTGCCTCAATATGAAGTAGAGAGCCTGCTCCACTCGAGCACAAAAAGAAAATAGCTCCCAGCAATGATCTGTGCTCACCAATCCCATCCTGACCACTCATTAATCATGTTGACGCATTGTACCCCTGCTCTGCTACCACTACATAGTGGGGAGGTGGAGCCAAGGTGTGCTGCCCTCCTTTTCATCTTCTCAGCTGCAGATCCACCAGTTACTGCTGATCAGCTCAGGTGGACAGTGCTGGCTAATCCAAAAGCAGGGCTGGACAAGTGTCTTGGACTATTGATGCACAGAATGCATCAGGTAGTCTAAGAAGCAGTGTGGTCATGTTTGGTAACAGAAGATGAGTCTAAGTGGTGGGCTTGCTGCTGAAAATATGAAAACAAGGTCACCATGTAAGTGTTCTGTTTGTTCCCATGCTAATATGCTTTAAATGGTGCTAGAAGGTGAATCACTGTCGAAGTCTCACATCTCTGGCAGACTGAAAGAGATTTTCTTCAAGAATTAGCCTATATTTACTGCCATACATCTTTCCTTCACTGTGGGAATAGTATTTTAGGGTGAAAGAAAGTGTTGGGTTTGCACCACACATGGAATTTCCAAAGTTGGCCAAAAAATTTAATGTTAGCCTCATCTGATCAGAGAACCCTCTTCCATGTGATCGGGGAGTCACATGCTGTTTGGTGAACTCCAAATATGTTCAAGCAATTGCTTTTTTGCTTGCCGCTCTTCCATAAAGCCCTACCCTGTGGAGCCCTTACCTGTTTGGATTGCTCTATCCTATTCTTGATTAGTAGTGTTGCCTGTCTTTCAGAACAGGTATACTTATTCCCACATTATTTGACAGATCCTGTGACAATTTGAACCCAAAGAGAACTTATTCAACTAATTATGAAACTTTGGAATTAAATTGGTTTTACCAGACCTTATTTAGTGGTTTCCTAGCAAAAGAGGTGAATTCATATACAGTATATACAATATTAATTGGTTCCAGGATGACCATTGTATGTTGAAACCATTGTAACTTGAATAATCGGTTCCAAAGCCCCAAAATGTATCCAAGATAAGAGGAAATGAAGATTTAAGAAAAATAAGCAGATAACTAAGACATATAAAGCAAGTCCTTACATATAACAATCAGGAATAGCTGCTAACTAGCAACTAATCCAGCTATTTTACCAGAGAAGTGGCCTTGGTTGGTTGGATCGGAGTCTGAGACATTGTCTAGTTTCAACTTACGATTGGTCAGAAAAGACCTTTGTATGTTGAAAATATTGTATCCTGAGGCCATTGTATCTTGAGGGATCACTGTACACTGACAACTGTATTTCAGTCAGGTTCTTACATAAAATATAAATAAAAACCGTTTTAATTCCAGGCAGTAATGCAACAAAACAAGGGCATATGAGAAAGAGTTTGTCAATATGAGAAGCTGATTCGGAGTCATGCATGGATTGTCTAGCTTCTGCTTAGTTAATGTAATATACAAACTGAAAAGAAATATTGATTGGCAGCTTGGTGGGTCAGTGATTATCAATGTTGCCTTGCAGTGCTGGTGTACTGAGGTTGAATCCATGGCTTTCCTTCCACATGCCAAAAATATACTGAGAAGTTCAGTTGGAATTTAGATCGTGAGCTCAATAGGTCAGGGACTGATGCTACAACACTACAGAATATGCTGGAACTATATAAATGAATAATGACACTAATCAAAACATCAAAGTAGCATTGATCACTACTCATGGTCATGCAAATTCACACTGTACTACACTCAATTTTGCCATTTCAAAGTATCTTTCTTAAAGGGGTTGTGCAGTTTGGACAAACTCTTCCATATAGAGACATATGGGGGTAATAGAGAAGATGTCAGCTTAGTACCTCTCCACATAAGCCAGAGTAGGTAGCAATGCATTTACAGTATCTCCTCTAGTCAGAACTACATGAATCATTTGGGTAACAATGGACATCAATGAGTAATGCTGTGTAATTCTGAATTGCAAGCAAACTTTTTCCTCAGCTGACTACCAGGGCCCCAGCATATCCTGCGTGAGATCAGATCATCAATGGCGGTGGTATTTCAAGAATTACAGCACCTTTAAAGTGACCTCTGGTGAACATTTGCGTATAAATTACAGAATTAAATTTATGACCATCTTTAAACTACTGTCAGGTAAAGCTGGGTGCTCCATATGCAGATACAATAATACAAGGCCACTGGTTCTTTCTTATACAGTGCTGCTTCATTAAATCAGAAAGAGGAGGAGGAGAACCCTTGTGAGCAGAGTGCAGAGGTATTACTGGGCTTATGCTTTGTACATCCAGGATTTCATATTCTCCATCATTGTAATGTCAAGGTTATAAACTTATACTCTTCTTCCTCATTACATGATAATGGTGCAAATGCAAAAGATCATAACTGGGTTTGGTGTAGGTACATCTGAGGGGGAGAGGCATGTTAAGGACACTGTATAGGCAAACAGCAAATCATATTCTGAAAAAATATTTAGAAGGGCTGTGGATAGACAGTTTGAAATATTAAAAAAAACACTAGTTATTACATCTTTGTACATTGGTGAAACCATCATAGAGAACAGTTACTAACTAGGTTTCAAAATTGTAGACTGGAGAAATCTTACTATTTACCTTGTATTCAGTCTTTTTTATTTAATTTCTTATAAGATGGGTGAATTTGTCAATGTTAATGTGCCCTCCAAAAAAATAGACCTAGCAGTAATTTAATATAATGCTCCATTTTATGAGTTAGTAGAATGTGAAAATTGTGCAAGAATGGATCAGAATGGTGCATGACGGATGATAAATTCAGATCTACTCTCTGGACCTGTTAGCCATTAATGGCCCCTTCACATAAGTTGGGCGATCTGGCTCAGTTTCTCTCTGGCATGGTGCAGAAAACACCATGGGGAAACTGAAGCCAAAACTGATCCCATAGAGAGCTATGGGATCATTCATATACAGCCAGCACATACGTTGTAAAGCCGATGTCAAATATCATTCTATAGTCACTTGATCTGTGCACTAAGCGGGTATTTTATTAAGACTGGCGTTTTAGGCGCTGGTTTTAATAAGCCACTGTGCTGGAGGTGGGTACGCCGAAGTTATGTTATTACATAACTTCAGCGTATCCAGTGCTGGTCTAAATGTAAGTCAGCTTCCTTGCTGGCTTACATTTAGACCATTTTCAATGCCGGCCCGTCCCCGTCCATGCCCACTTTTTTAGACTAGGCGTGAAAAGTCGCAGATTATGGTGCAAATAAAATTTTCTTCAATTATATAAATGGTAAAAAGTATAAATCTGAAGGTGTCGGCCCTTTACAGAGTGATATGGGGGGAGTTTCAGAGAGTGATGTGGAGAAAGTAAAGCTACTAAATATTTTTTGTCCACTTTATTCACTGAGGAAACTAAACTGTCAGATGAAATGCAGAGTGTAAAAGTAAATTCCCCATTGAAAGTGCCCTGTCTGACCCAGGAAGAAGTCGAGCTCCAGGTTAAAAAGATGAAAATAGACAAGTCGCCGGCACCAGATGGCATACACCCCCGTATCCTAAGAGAATTAAGTAATGTCATCGCCAGACCCTTATTTCTGATATTTAAGGACTCGATATTGACAGGGAGTGTTCCACAGGATTGGCGCATAGCAAATGTGTTGCCACTATTCAAAAAAGGTCCAAAAACAGAACCCGGAAACTATAGGCTGGTAAGTTTAACATCTGTCATGGGTAAACTGTTTGAAGGTTTCCTAAGAGATGCTATCTTGGAGTAACTCAATGAAAATAAGCAAATAACACCATATCAATGTGGCCTCATGAGGGATCGGTCATGTCAAACTAATTTAATCAGTTTCTATGAGGAAGTAAGTTCTAGACTTGACCGTGGCAAATCAATGGATGTCGTATATCTGGACTTCTCCAAAGCATTTGACACTGTACCACATAAAAGGTTAGTATATAAAATGAGAATGCTTGGACTGGGGGAAAATGTCTGTATGTGGGTAAGTAACGGGCTCAGTGATAGAAAACAGAGGGTGGTTATTAATGGTACATACTCAGATTGGGTCAGTCACTAGTGGGGGACCACAGGGGTCAGTATTGGGCCCTATTCTCTTCAATATATTAATGATCTTGTAAAAGGCTTGCAGATGACACTAAACTGTGTAAAGTAATTAACACAGAAGAGGATAGTACACTGCTACAAGTGGTTCTGGATAGATTGGAGGCTTGGGCAGAGAAGTGGCAGATGAGGTTTAACACACTGACAAATGTAAGATTATGCATGACTATCCACTGTGTTACTCTGACATGGAAAAGGACCTAGGAATTTTAGTGAACGGCAAACTAAGCTGTAGAAACCAGTGTCAGACAGCTGCTGCCAAGGCCAATAAGATAATGGGTTGCATCAAAAGAGTCATAGATGTCCATGATGAGAACATAGTCCTGCCACTTTACAAATCACTAGTCAGACCACACATGGAGTACTGTTTATTATTATATTATTATTATTATTATTTTTAATTAGGATTACAGTCTGTATAGGGGAGAGTTGAGTTATGTACAGTTCTGGGCTCCTGCGAACAAGGCAGACATAGCAGAGCTGGAGATTGTTCAGAGGAGGGCAACTAAAGTAATAACTGGAATGGATGGACTACAGTACCCAGAAAGATTATCAAAATTAGGGTTATTCACTTTAGAAAAAAGGCGAGTGAGGGGACATTTAATAACTATGTATAAATATATCAGGGGTCAGTACAGAGATCTCGCCCATGATCTTGTATTTATCCCCAGGACTGTGACTGTGATTAGGGGACATCCTCTGCATCTGGAGGAAAGACGGTTTGTACACAAACATAAAAGACGATTCTTTACGGTAAGAGCAGTAAGACTATGGAACGCTCTGTCTGAGGAGGTGGTGATGGTAAGTTCACTAAAAGAGTTCAAGAGAGGCCTGGATGTATTTCTGGAGTGTAATAATATTACAGGTTATAGCTACTAGAGAGGGGTCGTTGATCCAGGGAGTTATTCTGATTGCCTGATTAGAGTCGAGGAGGAATTTTTTTCCCAATCACGGAGAAAAACTGGTATAAAATGGCAGAGAAGTGCTCAAAACCCCATATGCTGTTGCGCATATCAAACCGGGGGAGCAAATCCTGCACATGTGATCCATTGCTAACAGCAATTCCGAGCAAAAATGCATACAATGGAGGATGCCAGCAGCGGACCACATATACCACAAAACCATCCTACACAAGATAACCAATTGTGCGGATGTGACAAACTATATAATCAAACAAATCACGGAAAAAGGTGCACTGCAACGGCCCATACGGCATAGGTAGGTTAGCGTTAGGTCCCGTGCCACTCTGAGATACCTTATAAAAATACAAAGATATATGGATATATAGTTGCACAACATGTAATAAGCAATAGGAGTAAAAGTAAATCTGGATATATGTGGCGCTATGCCGACTAAAGATAAAAAAGGAAGTCCTTAGTTACACATATTTGCAAATGCGTGATTATGCCCACTCACCAAACTTCACGGTAACTTCCTGTGGAGTGGGTCCCTACACTCATCTATGCCTCTGTTCAGACTAAATCCAAGTCTCCATTATTCAGGGCGTGTGAAACCAGCTAAATAGGAATCCTATCAGGAAGTCCTGGGTGAATGGGCGTCGCTAGGTCCAAAAGGGTTTGCGTGGTGAGATACCTTGACGTGGTGCTCGGGCTCCGGTATATTCTTGATATAAGAATATATTGCGAAAGTCTCATTTTAACATCAGCGTTAGGGTTTAGCCATATATTATCAATTGCATTTACTGTTGCAGTGCACCTTTTTCCGTGATTTGTTTGATTATATAGTATTGATTATATGTTTCTGTAACTCCAACTGCTTCCATGACAGGTTGAGATTGGAATACCTTTAAGTCTATTAGGTAAATGTGAAATAATATGAAAAAAAAAGAAAAGAAATCACTCATTAGTTAAATCCACGGAGGTTCCAGTGCTGATGCTCAGTGGTTTATTTTCCTGGAGTGATGACTGCTGCACATAACTGCTGCAGCCAATCACTGACCTCTGCAGTCATGTATGACACATGACTGCTGAGGCCAGTGATTGGCTGAAGCATTCATGTCATCTACATGTATGGCACATCACTACTCCAAGAAAACAAACACTTTTTTTATCTCCATATTTCTGCAAGAGAAGAGAGAAAATGAACTATAGGAAAAAAGTTATGGTAGAAAAGAATTGGTCAATCGGACTAGTTTATTCGTTGTTGTATATAGCTGGGTTAGTTCAGTAAATCCGTTTCTTATACTTTCTCTTCTATTTGTGATCACACTGATTGGAGACACAGCACCTGTATTGTTCTGTGAGCTCCTGTTGTACTTCTGTGTGTACGCAGTTTTCACACAGAGGCACAATTCTTTTTTTTCATTTATTGAGAATATATAAGAAGAAAACTGTGACATGAAATTCAGTGCAATGCTCTTCTCTGGGAATCTTTATCTAGGTCTATCAAGAAAACATTACAGCTGTCATACTGTTATCCCGATTCTACATCTAATATTATCATGGGGATTACATTTCAGATAACATCTTCCCCTCACAGCAGTGGTAAACTGACAATAGATGATCTATCTATACAGGATAGAATCTATATGTTTATATAATTTTATCTCCCTGTGCTAACTGCTACAGAAGGATAATAAGTTGTTTTTAATTTTCAATTATATTGTACTGCTGTAATAAAAAGAAAAGACAAATTTTCTATGAATATTGAGTTAAAAATACCTAGACAGAAGTGACCCTTTAAAGGGATATTCCATCTCAGCCTTTCATGGCTGAGATGGGAATAATCAGAGTAGGTGCCAGTTAAAAATGTTCTTAGATTCTTAAAAAGAACCTAAGCTTTTCCAAATTATATCTGCATTTTTATTGTTTCCTCCATGTATCCTCTAACATGCTTTTAAAGAAGTGTATTCAACTTCTGTCTACCATCTGAAAACTGTGTAAAAAAAAATCACTGTCTGCAGATAGTAGCTCTGGTAACTTCATGTCCATCATGCCTTGCCTCTTCCTTATGCAGCAGCATGCATATGGATGGTAAGCAAATCCATTGCAGCTATGAATAGAGATGACTGCTGGACAAATGCAGATTAATCAAGGTGAGATTTGCATTCTTAGCCCAGTGCATTGTTACAGTGTAAGGGTGATTTCACACGCTGCAGATTTTATTGCAGAAATTTCCATGGTTATAAATCACTTCCATTTATCTGGCTTTTTGTGAACTACTACCTAAATCTGTATTCTTTGAGAGTGCACAGAATAATGTGCAGAAAATACAACTTAATAATTATTACACAGTCGCCTTCATGCAACTTTGCCGCAAGCAAAGATTTTTTAGCAAAAATTGGCCAAAAATTCTACATTTCTACTGTAGCGGATTGTAATAGGCAAGGGGTTCATACATACCACACTTGCCTATATTAACTGCAGCAAGTGTTATAGAAATGCCAAAACCTCAGGAACACACCAGTGAATTTTTTCAAACAATTATTATGGATTATATGGATGTATCATTTTCCTCTCCCCTATACAGACTGTAATCCTAATAAAAAATAATAATAATATAATAATAATAAATTGGCACCGAGACCCTTTCTTTACTATATTGGAATAGTTGGATTGTTTACAAGAGCGCTTCCAACCAAGTACAAGCAATCATTTCATGCTATCGGAGCTCCGCTAGATTAGCTCTCAGTTTTGCTGATATCACAATATCTCCTTTATCATTAGGATATTTTAAGGAGACACCTATATCCATCAAAGTGGCATATGCATTTCAATATATGTGAATAGGAATTTATATCTATTTCACTGCATGCAAATATCACTACCCCCAGGGTTGGTATTAATTTGAAATAGTCTCTTTTTTCTTTTATTATATTTTATTGTATTTTTACTTTTTTAAAAGAAAGCCACACATTTTTTAAACCTATACTAATAAAATTCCGTATTAACCAGACAGAGTGTGAACACCAAATTTTATGCTCTTTCTTTTCATTTCTACGATTATTGGGTAAATCGTTGGTACAAGCACCTCACATTCATTATTCTGCAGTGGTGAGCCACTAAAAACACTGTGTTTCTTCCCACATTTATTATAATTGCTTCCAGGTGTGATACAGGTGCTTTACTACTCTTTAGTTATGGACACAACATCTGAACCCCCTGGAGTTCATCAGAAATGGAGTTAAGCCATAATGCTGGTTCTGACCAACGATGGGAGGTTCAGAGTGTTACATCTATAATATGGGCATACAAAAACTTGTATTACGTCTGTCTGAAAAATGCCAAATAATGTTTTTTTTGCTAAACTAATTGAAAATGATCATTTATAACAAAGTTCTTTTCTGACTGATGGAAGACTTTCCATCTGTCAGAAATGTATTAGATATTCCTCTCTAGTGATAGTAGTTATTGCTACTACTGTTGCATTTATTGGTATCATTATAAAAGCAAACTGTATATTTTTATGCTAAAAATTGGGTATGGACAGAATAAGGGCAGTGTAAAATGTAAATTTTATTGATGTTTATATGTTTGTGGTGGGAGTGTTTGAATCAGCTTATTTGATGCCTCAATCCAGATGCTGGCAAATGTTTGGTTTGTGCTGTCAATAAATGGCCTTATTAGGTGCTGAGGGGTGGTTAGATGAGCAAGTGCTTATTTTTTCACCCCTCGTCTAGAAAGCATGCTATCTGATTGATTGGAGGCATGCACAGAAGTCCATGTTACCCCTTCCTCTGGGACTGTGTACAGCTACACAGGAAGAAGAGGATTTATGCTTTTCCTCCTTTCCCTGCAGTCTTTCAGCACATCCCCATTGGTGGCAGCAATAGGTTGGCTATTCAACCTGCTTTATCTCAGGCTGTATAGCAGCTAAAGAAATGAGCCAGGTCCTGTTTTAAAGCTAAGAATGGCTTTAAAACAAGAAAAAAGAGCAGGATCACAGTCCTTCCTGCTCTAGAGCCTGAGATGGAGCTGGGAATAATGAGTTTGTAGTGAGAGCTGTAGGTACTGTATGTACAGCTCCCACTTCACCAATGTCAATTTCAGATACTGAGGCTAGCACCAGAATCCAGTGAGTTCTAAAACAAGACCAGGCTCATATCACTAGCTGCTATATAGCCTGAGGTAAAGCCATTAGAAGCAAGGACATACCTCATGTCTCTCAGCCAGGGAGTGAGATATATGTCCTTGGCAGGGAAAGGGTTAATACTATCTGGTATAATATATTTCCTACATTGTTTCTCTTCTACTTTACACTACATGCGCCTCCCTTGCATCTCTGCAGTCCTTTGTCGATATTGATCATCATAACCGTTTTTCTTTTAATATAGTTTTATTCACATTTTATATTGCAGGTTTCCAGGGAAAACAGGGGAAAGGAAACAAGTACAATCAGATAGCATGGCCTATTAATCAGAATGAGCATTACAAGATTCAGTCCAGAGGTTCCAGAGTTTATCAAATCTGTGCGCACAGCCAAGGCCAACATATGTCATTTTGTAATTTTCAAGGGATGCTTTAATTAAGCTCAGCCAATGAGATATTGCTTCACTGACTATTTTCCATTTACAAATCATTCCTAGTGTAGTAAGGCTACAGAATATCTATACTGGCAAGAAAAAAGCTGAAGAAATTCAGGATAAGGGGTCAGAATAGAGGATAAAGAAATTGGGTCTCTGTATTTTCCTCCTGCATGTTTGTGAATTCTGTCATTATGAATAGTTTTTATCCTTCAGCGATTATACTTTTAAATAATGAGATGAATTGTTAGGGCCTTTTTATTGTATTGCTTTTATGGTGCTTTTAACTTTTGTTTCCTGTGCTTCTTGTACATTGAAATGACAATAAAGTGTCTCTTGTCTCATCTCTGGTAGATTTCTGAATCAGTGATTTTTCTTTTAAACTTTTGGATGATATATAAACTGTGTAGACAGATTTGCATGAACTATGGGGGCTGTTTGATAGCATGGTCTGACGTCATCACATCCCATTGTAGTGTTGCTCAGCACTGTGCTCCATATTGTGTGTTATCTAGCATTGGCATCTTGATTAATGCATGTGGAGGAAATACTGGTATCATGGAGAAAATACTGGTACCCCTGGTCAGCTGGACTATTGTCCGTGTCTCACTGCTGGTTCTTGAGTGCCTGCACCGTTTGTGATGACACAACTTACCAATCATTTATTTACTAAGGTTCCTTATTGCTGCCCCAGTAATAGCAATGCTGGATGGCAGACAAGTCAACATGTTGGAGCCGTAAAAGTGTGGTGCAACAAAACATGAAAATATTAATCCCTTGTAAGCCCTCGCAGGCAGGGTCCTCTCTCCTTCTGTACCAGTCTGTAACTTGTCTTGTTCATGCTTGGTGAAATTGTTTTGAATTATGTATGTATACCCCTTGTCATATGTACAGCACCATGGAATGAATGGCACTTTAGTAATAATCAATAATAATACTAATAATGGAGGCTGGTATAGTAAAGAAAAGGTCAAAGAGAAGAGGCGCTCATACGATGAATAAGTAAGAATGCATGGTTCCTCAAGAGGATATATTATGCTTGTGCAAAATGGGCAAAGCACCAATGAAAGCTTAGAGTACATAGAAGAGATCGGTGCAGCCTATGCTATCTTAATTATCCAGGGGTAAAGGCCAGTCAACTGAAGGAGCAGGAAAACCATAGGTAGAGAATGGCCAGACTACTTAAAGGGAACCTGTCATCTCCGAAACACCCCCTGAACTAGAGTAAGCGTTGTATAGTGTAGTTGATGCTGAATCCGAATATGTAAGTTTTATCTTCATACTCACTTCCATTCTGACGCTGTGCTCCCACAAACCAGCAGTAAAATGCATTGAGAGGACTCTTCTTTGAGTCCTCTCCATTATGTGAGTGAGCACTGGAGTCCAGTGAGTGCATTTTACTGCTGGTTTGTCAGAGCACAGAGTCAGAATGGAAGTGAGTATGAAGATAAAACTTACATATTCAGATTCAGCATCACTTACACTATACACTGCTTACTGTAGTTCAGGGGGTGTTTCGGAGATGACAGGTTCCCTTTAAGTCTCACTTTATGGTGAAAGCTGGCAGACACAAAACCATGACCAATGTAGTCACAAACTGTAAGACGTTTATTAAATATTGTCACATGGACAATGCATTTTGGGGTACTTAGGACCCCCTTAGTCAAGTCTGATAGAAGGCAAACGTTTCCCAGAATTCGCTGCTTGGGGTCGGAGCAAAGCAAGCACTGAACATGTGCGGCATCTGTGAGGTCTGCAACTGCTGCCGGTATAAGTGCAGCTTAATCCACCATTATCTGTGAACAAGATAGAAGAGGCCCTTTTCCAAACTTTTCTATATGAACTCTAGCTTCTTGACCAACTTCAGATTATTGGAAATATCTTTCATTCTATTATTTAAGCACTGAAATCATCCTCCTCCACTCTAACGCTGACCTTACTCAGTTTTTAAAGTGGTTTTCTTGGTGTTTAATATTGATGACCTATCCTCAGGATAAGCCATCAACGTGATCGTGGGGGGCTGACTTATAGCACCCCAAACAATTAGCTATTTGAAAAGGCTGGTGAGCGCCATGGCCTCTTCCAAGGCTTATGACATCATAATCATAGGTCACATGGCTTAGGCGCAGCTCAGCCCCATTCAAGTGAATGGGCATGACCTGTACAAGCATAGCCGTTATCCAATGTACGGCATTGTGCTTGGTAACTCGCGAGGATGGGACCATGCATTCAGGATAGGTCAATATAATATTGTCAGAAGTCATTGTAGCAAAAGATAAACCCCTCTCACTGAGTAATGAGTCCTCCTCCCATTTTGGTGTGTACCCTTATCCAAACTGCCCTTGGAAACCCTCACTTGTGCTTCTCTAGTCATTTATGCGTATTCTTATCTTCTCCCCCCCAACCTTGCACTATGTCACATATGACTGATATTTTATTATCCATGAAGCGATAGCCCCAGGGTCAGTAAAGGCCCACAGCCATCCATTACGCTCTCTAGCTTACAAAGCTATCTGTAACACAGTCTTTTACGTATGATGTGCTTTATAAAATAGATGGAACGCAGAAAACTCTATAGGTAAGTACTCTATTAGAAGTATTTGTGGAGCTAACAGGATTCTCCATTACAAGGGGCATCATACTTGGTGGGATTATAAAGCTAGGGCTACATTGCGACTTTTTGTAGCACTACATATCAGTTTTAAGTATCGAGCCACAGCTGCAGTCTAAAAAAATAAATTAACTTGATTAAAATTACTCTGTAGTGCTACAAAAAGTCACATTGTAGCCCTAGCCAAAAGCACCAATATGTGATGATATGCTACCTTTATGTGGTTTTAATATGTCCACAGTATATAGGTAGAAGAGTCTGTGCCCATCGCGATTTATGGGAAACTACAGTACTCTGGCAGCCTGTAATTTGGCACTACTGTGTGGGGACTCCACTGTAGACATAATTGTCATAAATTTATAATTTCCAGACAGAGTATGATTAACGTGGCACTGAGCTGTGGGCTCAACTATCCCATTTGAGTATAGCATTGTAAGATCAGACATATCATGGTGTGAGCCCATCAGCTGTCTGAAGATACCTGTGGCCTCTTGTGGGCAATTGAAAATCTGAAATTCTGATGAAATTGTGTGAATAGTAATGGCAGAGGTAGCTGCTTGGGCCCTGTCACCCATCTACTGCAAAAATCAGCTCACAGGTAGGCTTGAGCGAATAAAGCTTCTGATCATAGATCCAAAGTCAATTCATTCACAAACACACCCTCTTTTTGGTATTCCTGCACCAGAAATACATTTTAATGCTGTACAGAAACTACAAAGTTTTTGAACTAATCAACTTTGGATCTATGATCCGAAGCTCGATTTGCTCACTCCTAGTCACAGGGGTCATATTGTGAATGGCATTCATTGTAAACATGTATCCACCACTGGTGTTATAGTATGGTATAAATTCAAGCCACTCGCCCTAGATTTCCCCCTGCAAATTTGGTTCTATGTAAAGAGTCACTTTAATATTTCGAGATTACAGATGAATTAACTGAAGCCTAACTGGATTCACGTTTCCAAATTTTGGAACTCTGTTCTGGCACAAGAACAGAATACCGGAATCACCAGATCCAGCATACGTCGGACATTGCCTGTGATCAACCGTTCCCATTCACTATAACGAATGCAGTGTTATTTTTTCCTTTGTTGCCAGAATCTGTCATCTCCTGCTGGAACCTCTGCTGCAGATGTGAACCCCCAACCTAGGCAGATAATTTATTCAAAATTAATGGAATAATTTATTATAAAGCAGATAGCCCTGGAATACACCTGTAGAAAATGGTAGAGATTCATGAATGTTTTATAATGGGGAATAAATGCACGTGGCATAATAGTAAATACAATAAATGGGCATAGGAGTTCAAAAAATGAACTGATGAATTAGTAAAAAAAACTATTTAAATAAATTCTTAATATACTGTATTAGGGTAAAACAGCTTTGCAAGTTCAAGTTTGTAAAATTATAAGCATGTTCACATGTGGATGATTTGCTGCAGATTTTCAGTATGGTTTTCACCAGCAAAAGCCACAGCATAAGGGCTCATGCACACGAACGTGTGCTGTCAGTGCCCGTGCTGTGGACCGCAAATTGCGGTCCACAATGCACGGGCACTGACTGTGGGGCTGCCGCATTCGGATCGTGGACCCATTCACTTGAATGGGGTCTGCGATCCGCATCCGACGGTCCGCACCGCAAAAAAGTAGTGCATGCGCTAATTTTTTTGGGTGCAGAGGCCCGGCCAGAAACACCACGGAAGCACACCGTAGTGCTTCCATGGTGTTCCGATCCGTGCCTCCGTGATTGTGGTCCCATTGAAGTGAATGGGTCCGCGATCCGTGATGCGGGCTGCACACGGCCGGTGCCCGTGTATTGCCTGGGTGTATGCGGGCTGCAATACGGCCACGGGCCAGCACCGGTCGTGTGCATGAGCCCTAACAGATAGGCTTTCCTTGCCCTTGCAAACAATGTAATCCATGATCCAAATCTACAGCAAAATCTGATTCCACCTTTCATTTTTCACAGCTCCTTTGCCAAGTGAAAGGCAGAATCTGATTGGTTGCTATGGACTACAAAATCAGTTTTCCTTAGCAACAGTTTTAATAAATCTTCCCATTGTGTGCCAAAATCTGCCACAGTTGATTTTTGCCTGGTTGCTACAGGTTTTACCATTTTTTAATGTAACTTTAAGCACAATTTATAACATCTTGGCTTTGGTATAAAAAAGTGCCTGAGCCTGCACCCCTTTCATAACTTTGGCCTATCATCAGACCAATGTCGGACTGGCCCACCAGAGTAACAGGATACTGTG
Organism: Rhinella marina; assembly: GCA_900303285.1. NCBI lineage: Eukaryota > Metazoa > Chordata > Amphibia > Anura > Bufonidae > Rhinella > Rhinella marina. Next base: position 87,727 of record ONZH01014189.1, on the reverse strand, counting down.
GTGGGCCTAGGCTCTGATACCATAGTGGGCCCCAAAGGTCCAGGGAAAAAACATTTGGAGCTGCCTTTAGAAACAATAAGTTGCCACTATGGTCTATTTCTTTGAGTCAAAACCTATTAGGCTTTATTAATGGGGGTTGGGCCCCAAGAATAATTTTCCCTGGTGGGCCCAAGGAACCCCAGTCCAACCCTGCATGAGACTTCCTGTCTAAGTTTATGATGTCTGCCCTGTGTATCAATTTTACCCAGTGTTAATTTAAAGGTGTATTCTGGTTGTAGAAAGTTATTCCCTATCCACAGTGGCACTGGGCTTCTGCGGCTCCATTCATCTCTATGGAAGTTCCGGAGATTGTCGAACACAACGCTCTACCATTTCAGGAACTCCTGTAGAAAGGAAAGGAGTGGCAGGAGCAACAGTGTACATGTTTGACCTGCTGCTCTCTTCATTTCAGGGGGATAGGGGATAACGTTCTACAGCTGGAATACAGCTGCAAAGGAGTTTTACTGGTTTCTATCAACATCCTTCAAAATAATAATTCATGAATGTAGCTGTAATTGTGTAGTCCATTTCTTTTACCTATAATGCTCCTGTCTATCGTTCTGGGCGAGGGTCACATGACCATGTCCATACAGCTTTTTTATTTCCTGTGATGGTAGTCATCTAAACTTTCTGTGACTTTCTATTTGATGTGTCTAAGGAAGAAGGCAGACCACCTTCGAAACGCGTTACACCTTTTAGTCCCCGCTTTTTATTGTTTTTGTATTATCTTTGTTTTTAATAAACCATTTAGTCCAGTAATGTTGTGACCCTTTATACTTTTTTTAAAATTAGTTTTAGTTATTAGTTCCTGTGATGTTATGTCCATGGGCGGGACTATGTAAGTAGCTGGGTGGGAGGAGCTATGAGCTATCTGGGCATTGTTAGGGGCGGTGCTGAAGCTGTGGTGGAGAAAGAAGTGCATTATGGGTTTGGTTGGATACACAACAGGAAGTGCTGCATACAAGATGGAAACAAACCAGAGAGATTTGTCTACATTGTAAAAATAGGTCAGGAAAGTCCAAAGTGACTGAAAAAAAAAGAATAGGGAAGAAGGTAAGCAACTGCATGCGCATATCTGTTAAAAATCATAGTAATCCCAGAAATCCCCTTTAAGTGGAATATAATTCCTGAAATTCAATTTTTTATTTAAGTACATCTCAAGATCATAATTACATTGAGCTATGACCCTTAATAAACAGGAGGGATGCTGCTTTAGAAAAGAAAATCTGTCGGCTTTTGCTGCTAAAGTTGGCAAAGGGGTTAATAAGACTTTGTGTGCAGAAGTGGACAAGATCTGCGATAGTTATTGACAAGCGGTTACTGACTGACAGACAGAGGTATTGATGATTCTGTGGATTGCTGACTTGTGTGGTTGAGAAATCTGACAGCTGACATGGTAGAAAAAGAAGGTGGGGGCAGTAGCGCAAGAGGAGTAGAGCGAAGGAGTTACAGAGAACCCCCCATGGTGACATATTCCTAATGTGAAAATCAAAGTCAAATATTTGTTGAAGAAAAACTAACAGTGTGCACCTTTCTGCCATCCATCTGCCGTATATCCAGGTTCTACCCCTTGCATTTCATGTTCCCATCTCTATTCCTATTGTGTTGCTAGCTGCCTTTTCTTTTTGCAGCTTTTCGCAGCCTAATAGAATATTTAGCGTTTTTACTTAACAACGTATTTAGTTATTTCTTTGTTCGGCTTTCCCTACCATCGTTGCTTATGTCTCTCAATAGTTATGGCAGATTTGCCTTTTCATTGGTTTGCTCCTGCAGCCTGGAATGGGAATTTAATCTCCAATAAATAGTCAGACTATTATAGTATCATAATCAGAGATGGCCCCCCACTGGTCCTAGTCTGGCCGACTGTAAAATTTTAACCCCTTTTTCCCATCTCTCTGGGAGTGCTGCAGTAAAAGCCTAAAAGAAAAGAGAAAATATTACTCTAACTGTATTGGAAAGCTGTAAATTCAGTTTTTAGAATAGTTAATCCCAATCTTACATTAAGCACGTTATACTCAAAGTTATTTAAGTTTACGAAGTGTAGTTTGATCCAAATTTTAGGAAAAATTAGATTTGTCACGAATCCGAATTTACTGGTGTTTCATGGGAAAGTATACATTTTCCCTGAAACTGCGGGAAAAAACAACATATTCACCTGATCCATTTGAGCGGAAGGAGGCTGTTGTGCCCATCTTAATTGAAAAATTTTCTCATCATGTTGGCTGGGTGTGGTGACATCATGGTGTCACCACGCTCGCACAGCGTGATGATGTGGTGACGTCACACGTCAGCGCGCACCCTAATTGACGCGTTTTCTTCAATCAAGATTGCCACGATGGCCGATCCATGATCAAATAGATAAGGTGAGTGTATGTATTTTTAACCCCTGATTAACCCCTGATAGGCTGAATGTGACTCTCGGATGCCGCGATCCATTTTGAATGCGGCATCTGAGGGTTCAATGACGGGGGAGATCGTCGTTCCCAGTCATTGCACCTGCTCCATACCATGGGATGTGAATTGTTACAAAGTAATTTGTAACAAATCAAATTTTTGGACGTAATTTGGCGAAGCAGCCGAAACACATTTTTGAATACTTTGCTCATCTCTATTTACAAGTATCAAGGAGGGTAAGATCTATGGTGCTGTTTGCAGGATGTTTGCCTATAGAAATTATATGGAAGGAACAATGTATTCATTGCGAATTTATTTTCCTAGTGGCTCGTTGATCTTTATCCTTCAAGGCACTGTAACAATCATCATTGTCAGCAAAATGATTTTAGAATGTAAGTTCTAGCAACATACACATTTAACATCGGTACAGCAAAAGCTGTTACTAGACACAATGATGCTTCTCTTTCGGCTGGGAGGAAACTCCTCTCTGGTTCATTTTGTAGGAGCAGAGCAGGGTTTTGTGTCAAAGGGGCCTTTACTGTACCTCCATGTGCCACTGAGTACACATGGCCTCCTTGTAAAGTCATGAAGGCCCCGTGCACACAGCTCTGCAGTGCGCATGAAGCGCATGAAATCTCCATCTCAGCATCTCAGAGTCACATTATTGGCAATTTCTTGCATGAACATGTACATTTGAATTGCATTTTTCAGGCTCATATTTGAGGGGTGGAGGGGGGTACTGGTTCTCATTGAAGACACCCAGCAGTTGTAAGGAGACTTATTTTTCAGGCAGTGCTCCATGCAAAATTAGCTCAATTCAGCAAAACCCGAGGCTCCTCCAAAAGGAACATGTGTTGCTATTCCATTTGGAGCAGATCGTTACTGTAGTCTTCAAACTGTACTCAAGAGTTCCCAATCACATTTAGCTACTATTTAGCATTTTGCAGATATTTCTCCCATAATCTACCAAATGAGGACCCTATTAGACCTCACGATAATCTGGCAAATTATAGGGAACAAGCATCCATAGGAACTCTTGTTCCTAATTGCTGGCTTGTATAATCAAGCAGTTGATCAGCCAATGAATGAGTTCATCAGCTGATGGTCATCTTTCATCAGGATGAAAGTGTCCGATTACCGGCAGCACAGGGATGTGCTGCCAATAATGAATAGGCGGGAGGAACGAATCGTTTCTCTTGCTCTCAGTTTGCATTAGCCTGCGTAGTCAGGCCAGTGCAAACAAGAGCCAATGGATGCGCTATCATTCATTAGCACTTACACTGCCTGAAGATCGGGCAATGTAATACCACCTTTAGTGGCAGGCCAATGGAAAGACATCTGCAGAATCAGGCCACACAGTGTTTCTAGTCTGTAATCATGGAAAAATAGAAGTTTACACAGGAGTGGTATACACAATCTGTTTTATTAAAAAATCCCCTTTAGTTTAAATGTTCACTCATATTATTGTAGATGCAGTGGAGCAACAAAAATAATGGTTGCTTAGGTTTATATACCCTCAAAATACTTTGGTTTTCATCCTCTCCTGTTCTTCTCATATATTGGAGCCTACATTGTGTACAATATTCTATGTGCGGATTGACTAGTAATTTTTATAATGCCAAACAAGGTCTTTTTCAGCTAATCAGTTTCAAAGCCTAACTAGATTACATGTTCTCATTTAGGAGAATCAGTTATGTATGGAAACTTACTTCATGCAATGCTGCATGGGAACAAGTGTATAAATTAGTTCTTCTCCAAAAAGAAGAAAACCTTATAACAGCCAAACCTGAGACTCCTTCAAGAGTAAGAGAAACCCATCTGATTCAGTACAGAGCAGGAGTGCTGTGGGGCACTGGTTGTCATTGAAGATATCCAATGGTGTATGGAGATTTACTGCAGGCACTGTTCCAACCAAACTTGGATCAAAGGGATCCCATCCTGCAAAATGGCACCTTGCTATGTTCTGAGTGGCAAGAACCCCAAAACAGATGTCTACAGATGGGTGTCTCTTCCTTTTGGAGGTGTCTCTGGTAGAACTGGTATGACGTAGTTCTCTTGCTTTTAAAAGAGAGCAAATTTACAATGATTAAATGGGTGGTCTACCTTTTATTAAGTGATGTCTTCAGGATATGCCATCTAGATGATTGGCGGTGGTCTGTCACCCCGCACCCCAGCCGATCAGCTGTTTGGCAATAGGTCCAGAAGCAGACAGCTCTGTCAACCTTGTAGTGGACTGAGCTTATCACTGCAGTGCTGATCCCATTCAATTCAATTTCATATCTATATATTTGTGGTAGGCTACAGTTTCTTAAAGTGACCCCATGGCTCCATAGAAAAAATGCTAATATAAGCAGAAAAGCAGAAATGCTAATATAATCAGAAAATAATGACCCAAGAGTGATCTGAGCTCCTTGGACATGGGCTTTATACCATCAATCATAGTTATCACAGGGTAGACACAGATAGCAGGGGAGCACTGTGGAAGAAAGTGTACGTGCTACCTTCAAGTGTTTTATACCCTTCTACTTTAGTAGCCCATCATAGGGCGTGGCTTCCTTTGTTTCTCTAACAATTTGTCAGTAATTTGCAAGCTCAATCCTTTACAATTAGAAGATGCTTTGGGTTGGCAGTGGCCCCCCTCACTGGGTCCCTGTGCAGCTGCATAGGTTGCCCACATGATATATCCACCTCTGGTTGTCACATGCCTGAGCTGTATTACAACTGTGTATGAGCAACAGTTATCTGATTTATCCCTTGCATTTTCTTTAGGCCCTGCACACAAAATTTAAAGTGTTTCATCTGAGTGAACGACTGTGAGCCCTTCCCTGTCTGAATGGTGTGGCCACTGTTGACGCTAAATACAACCTAAACCAGCACCCCATTACTATGCAGTTGTTTTGATCATCCAACTAATACTGAGTGTTACAGGCAGTGAGAGTGGACCCACTGTGCAAAACAACCAGTGTGACTTGGGCTAGTCCTGAGGGTGTTATCCTGGTGGTCCCCTGGTTTTAACCCTTTAACCTTTATACAGTGATCTGGCCTTTGTTGCTGGGGAGCCATCAGGCCACTATCTCTTGGTGTGGTTGACTGCTGACCCACTGGAGTGAGAGACACAATCACTGAGGGATTAGGCAATACACATAGTCAAGAAATAGGCAGAAGTCAGGGCAAGCAGAGTATGTGCAAATCCATGAAATAGTCCAGAGGTCAGGGCAGATAGGTCAGGGTCAGTGCAATGAACAAACAGAGATCAGGTCAGGCAGCAGAGAGTCCGGATGCAGGAAACAGGCAGAAGTCAGTACACAGACAGACAAATGGATTATAGCTCTTTTGCAGGGCCTAGCAAACAAGTTAAACTAAAAGGAATCCAATAGATTGCTCGGACAAGGGGTAGAACAAACAGCCCAGCAAATATAGGAGAGATCATGATCTCATTAGTCAAATAGCTTAACACAGAGTGAAAAGGGGGACTTAACCTTTGCAATGCTGCACGGAGAGGTCAATGTATAGATACTAATATACACACACACAGAAAGAGACCTAGCAGCCAGGATGTGGGCTGTATGTTACACAAGAGTCTGGCAGCTGGCGCCTAGCAGAGGCTAGATGAATGATGCCTGCCCCATATAGCTGGATGGCAGCAGGCATGGAGATTCTCCATGACACTGAGCACTGATTTACCTCATCTTATCCAAGATAGAAACCTTACGCATGTGACAAAATTCTTATTACACACCTTAGTAGGGTTCCTAAGCTGATCTGGTCTGTATGTAGTCGATATTAGGGATTGCAAGCCATTTAATTTATCATCTTCAGGTAATAAAAAAGGTCAGGCTATTCTGTATTTGTAAGGAAATAGACTTCTGTCACAGTCTGCCCATGGTATTGTCACTAACTAGATGCAGGGCTATTAGTATTGAGACTAGAGGGGGAAGATAGCGGGAGAATAATAGTTTCAACCACGATTAATAAGCCAAGGCTGAGACAACTGAATGAAGAGGATGGGGCTAGTAGAGGGCCAAGTATTAAATCCAGAACTTGTCTTTTCAGAGCATAAAGAGGTCAAAACCCTTGAACAGTATCATTTACCCGCCCCCCTGTCTGAGCCCTGGGCTGGCTGAGGCAGCACACTTCTGCTCAATAGCACGCATCATAAATAGGACATTATCTGCAGGGCCAGTAGCACATGGTCCCAGCTCAGTCCCTCACCCCTCCTTCATTCACCCCGCTACCTCTCAACACCGGCTGTAAGCAGAACAAGCTTTATAGTGGCGTCATGCCATAAGGCTTCTATTAACCCGCTCGCTGCTGGGTAGCTAAGGAAATAAGGGTTTTATGGTTTCCATCTCAAGATTTAGCCATCTATGCCTGCTTAGTCCTTGAATTTGGCTCTGTAATACATCTTTCTTTCTCAAGCATTGGTCATACTAGCTACTATGAATAAAAATTGTGATTCTACCTGAGTCATCATTTGGATCTGAACAGTATGAGTTTTATAATGTCCCTGCAGAAAAACAAAAAAGGATCCTGACATCTGGGGGCTGGTAAAGGCACTGCATATTATCACAGCCTTGCCCTAATTTTCTTTGGATCTGATTTACTAATTTCCTCCCTCATTTTCTTTGTCGTATTGAACCTTCATTTTCATCTCTATTGCGTGATTTCTGCATGTCTCTCCCATTCTCTCTAGCAAACACATACTCGATCCATGGGAGACAACCCTGCTGCTGCCACAGCCGTGTGCATGCCTTTGTCTTTGCAGCCCCCCTCTCTGGTCCCTAGGGTCTCTTCCCGCTTTGCTATAATGGGAGGCTATTCACAGAGATAAATGGTCAGGCTGTGGTGGGGCCTCACCTGAGGGGATCCCCACTTTAACTAATAGCCTTTTAATTTTCTGCCAGAAGGGCACAGACAGAGGAGGCAGAAATCAATCACACATCCATCTTCATCATTCCTGTCTAGGGAGTGTTTGGAGCGGAGTACCCTCTTGGGTGTGAGTCAAGAGGAGAGAGGGTGAGAAAGACCATTGTGCAGGATACCCTTTATGTGGTAATGCAGAGGGGTAATAAATCTCTAGGTTAGCACCCTATCACTTCATAGATGGATTTCTAGCTAATCACATTCCATGTAGATCATTTTATGATTTGAAATAAATGTATTAAGCAACACCTCGAGGGGATGCTACATGATTTCACCATCATAGCGGATGAGAGAGCTATTCAAAGATCAATACCTCTTCTGAACTGCAGCAACTATAGAATTTGAAATAAAAGAATTGTCTTAAAGGGGTTGTCTCACTTCAGCAAATGGCATATATATTGTAGACAAAATTAAAGGGGTTGTGCCATCTCAAACATTGGTGGCATATTGCTAGTATATGCCACCAATGTCTGATAGCTGCCGGTCCTTCCTGTACTTATCAGACATTGGTGGCATATCCTAGCCATATGCCACCAATTTCTGAGATGGGCCAACCACTTTAATGAAAGGCACATACTTATGTATTGGGATCATCCATATTGCCTCCTTTGCTGGCTTGATTTATTTTTCCATCCCCAGGGGTTATGGCCACCGCTGCAGAGCATATATGAGGTGGTTGGGACAGGAGCTGCTGCACATGCGTGCCTATACGTACTTCCATGGTCCTGGCCACCAGAGAGGACAGCGCCAGGGGCGTAGCTATAGGGAAAGCAGGGGAAGCGGCTGCTTTGGGACCCAAACTCATAAGGGGCCCACTCAGGATGAGGACAGTGACAATATATATAGTGAAACTGTAGGAAATGGATGGAGCAACTGCCAGGACTGGTCTGAGAGAGTGATCTTGACTACCCACAGAAGTAGGGGTTGCACAGGAGGAGGGTGTTGCGAAGAAGTTTTTTGGGGGTAGAGGGCCCATTCAAAAATTTTCTGTGGGGTCCAGTCATTTCTAGTTAGGCCACTGGCCGGCACTTTTTCCTATAGTGTGCAAGCATGGCCACCGCTGCTGGATTCCTGGATATGAGCAGTGTATGATGTGATAGAAAAATGAATCAAGCCAGCAAAGGAAGCAATACGGACAATCACAATGGATTAATAAGTGCTTTGTATGAACTTTCTCTACATAATAAATTACATTTCCTGAAGTGAGACAACCCCTTTAAATTATTGGTTTGGATAAAATATTGAGTTTCCAAGTTTTGTCACTGTTATTGGAAACAGTCAAAAAGCTTGCACGTCCCCTCCTTATTGTCCTCCACAATGACCCGTCTCAATGGTTTGAAAAATGGTGCATAGGAAATAGAGCTAGAAATAAATAGTGCTGATTTTGATGTCCCTTGTGGATTTCAGTCTTTGTAATGTATAGAAAGAATCAATGGCAAATCCATGGATTTTGCCGTGGATTCATTGCAGATTTTTACCATTGAAGTTACGTCCCATGTGGACATACCAAAATGTAAACTTTGTTACAAGTGAAAAGTGATCATTTTTATGCATGCACAATTGAGGCTTCTTTCACACAAACGTTGTGTTTTGCGGTCCAAAAATTGTGGATCTGCAAAACAGTGATACTGGCCCATGTGCTTTCTGCAATTTGCGGACCGCACATGTGGGGGATATCATAGAAATGCCTATTCTTGTCCGCAATTGCGGACAAGAATAGGACATGTTCTATTCTTTTTGCGGGTCAGTGGCATGGAGCAACAGATGCGGACAGCACATTGTGTGTTGTCCGCATCTTTTGCGGCCTCATAGAAATGAATGGGTCCGGATCTGAGCCACAAAATATGTGGCTCGGATCCCGCATAAACTACGTTCGTGTGAAAGAAGTCTAATAAAGATCAATATTACACATTGTTATTTTCTCTTGACCTTTTCATCCTTGCACAACTGGCAACTATCGCTAAAAGGGTGTGTCCCCATTTACAGCAGAAATAGTGTGGATCTTGGTGCAGATTTGTTGCGGAATTGCCACAGCAGATTTTCTTGTGGATTCTGCAAATAGAAAGTGAAAAATCAATGCTTTTGAAATCTGCAATCATTTTATTTACTTAATTTTTTTTTACAGATTTTGAATCCCCATCAAACTCATTGAATCCCTATTAAACTGAACTAGGTGCAACCAATTTACAACAGACATTGGAATGCTGTAGATTTAGGCTATGGCTACACAACGACATTTGTCGCAGTAATGCTGCATGACATTTTTTGTAATGATAGTCTATAGTGTCGTGCTGTGAAATTACATGCTATGACTGCAACACGCCAGTCGCACAAACATCCATCCAAGTCGCAGTCACAGCATGTCACATGTCACAGTGCGACACCATAGACTATCATTAAAAATTTTTTACCAACACATGTCACAGTGTAGTTGTACCCTTTTGTCGTGCATGTCGTATAGCCACACGCTTAAAAACCCACCCTGCAGGTCAATTTCCACACAGAAATTTTACATGTGGAAGATACATGACTGCCACAGCAATCCTCTGTGTTTCTGTGTGGATATACCCTGGGAACACTTTGTACTACCATCAGTATGAAAGTCATATTGTTAAGGTCTCATGCACAAGACTGTATATATTTTGTGGTCCACAAAAAATATGGATGATGTCTGTGTGCATTCTGTATTTTGCGGAACGGAACAGCTGGTCCTTAATAGAACAGTCCTATCCTTGTCTGTAATGTGGACAATAATAGGATATGTTCTATTTTTTGCGGAATGGAAATACGGACATACGGAAACGGAATGCACATGGAGTATCTTCCGTTTTTTTTTTGCAGACCCATTGAAGTGAATGGTCCCGCATGCGGTACGCAAAAAAAAAAATGGAACGGATACGGATAGAAAATATGTTTGTGTGAATGAGCCCTAAGCCTAGTTTTGCTCCATATCCGATATGCGGATCGGATGTGGATCTATTCATTTCAATGGGGCCGCAAAAGATGTAGACAGCACTTTGTGTGCTTTCTGCATCCATATTCCGTTCAGCAGCCCCACAAAAAATATAGAACATGTCCTATATTTGTTGCAGACAAGAATAGACAGTTCTAACAGAGGGAAGGATGTACTGATCTGCAAAATGCAGAACTCACACTGGCGTGTGCAGGAGGGCTTGGGTCACGAGTGCATTCACTTATCACATCAGCTGTACAATACACATAATAAATACACAGAGCAGGTAGCAGTAGTACTTACCTGTTAGTAAATTAGTACCCTTGCATGAGTAAATGATCTGGCAGAGTTATTAATGCTGTAAGGCTCAGAAAACCCATATGCCCTTTTCGAGCACATATCGACTAACCCAAAAATAAATGTACTCTGTGCACTGTGCAGATGCAAACTCTACGTCCCTACTTTTTTGCTGAGGATATTGTCACTAGCCTCACCTACGGGAAATGCTAAGGGAATGGCTTGATCCACAGATGATGAGGATGATCTGCTAAATGAAGTCCATGAGCAGGATTAGGCTTGTCCATATTCTACAGTACAGTTGGAAGTTTGCCAATAGCTGAATGAAACTTTATCGGAAAAATGGATTGGCTGCGTCGGAATAAACGATTAACCAATGTTGCGCTGGCTTCAACAATGACCAGGTCTAACACCTTTCTGTGGCTCCACATCAAGATCTCAGTGTTTGTATGCGTAAGTAGAGTCCATATACGCTGGTATGCGTAAGTAGAGTCCATATACGTTGGTATGCGTCTGGACAGAACTAGACTACCGCCTAGACCAGACCTCCCAAGCGTCCCTCTTTTGGGGAGACAGTCCCTTTTCTTGGTCCAAGTCCCTCTGTCCCTCTTTGCTCCTTAAATGTCCCTCTTTTTGATCTAAGGTATAGAATTGCATTGTTACATTCACAATACTGATCCAGAAAGTGTTTCTCTGGTTTCTATCTACATTTTAGACCATACCTTGAATATTATTTCATTATTTGATGGAATTTGGATTTTAGAAATTTCTATATTCAGATAGTTTTTGTGTTATTATGCACTAAGAAATCTATTAAAGTGTGTAAATATGCAGTAAAATGGATCTTTTACATAATGAACCATAAGTGTTGACCGACCAAAAAGTTGGGAGATATGGCCTAGACATTTGCCATGTCACCAATGAATCTCACGTAGAACATTTGTGGTGTATAGATAAAACGTGGATAGATAGTTTGTCTATCCGTGTTAATAAATAATATAATGCTGTCATACAGTTACCAAGTAATACTGCTATACAAAGAACAAATATTTTCACCATAACTGAACATAAAGCAGCATACCATGGCTAATATTTCCACTAGTTTCCTCTGTACAAGACACAAATAATACCACCACACATTGACCACTACTATTACCACCATGTACTGATTTAATTACATACTGTTACTGAGTAAAAACCACAAAACAAAGACCAATATTACCACCATACAGTCACCATATATTCTAGCACGTCCCAACTGGTTTCATCATTTTGGCAACTGGTTGGCCTGGGGAATTCAACTTGGTGTGTTTTAGAGAGAGGACAGTAAACTACAAAAAAACCTAAAACCAAGGACTGACTCGAATGCTGCTTTATTTTGACCAATAATTATACTGACAGAAGGCGGGAAGATGGACATTAAAGAATACCTGTATACCAAGAACAGTGTGCAAAAGAGGTTTTGTCAGTCATACACATGCTTTCTCCAGATCACATAAGTAACCCACAGGTGAGGTTTTCTCTAACAGGAGTCATTTTTTTCCTCTTTTTATCTCCATCCAGCCCAGAACGCCAAGAAGATTGCTCCAGTGTAATCTCTGCAGAGTTTGACAGACTTTGTTTACTCCTAGCTTTTCTAGCATCCTTACCAAATGTTCCCTACCTCTACACATAATAGCCATCACAGTGCTCCAAATGGTAACAGAACCCCAGATAGTAATAATGCCTCCCTTGGGGCCCCACACAATAATAATAACTGAAGCAGTAATAATGCTTCTCTTTATCACACACTTTATAGTATCCCACACAGTAAAAGTACCCCTTTTTTATGCCATCACACAATAATAGCACCCAGAGGCTACACAGAGTTGACTCCAGTAGTCTGTTCTGGCAGAAGAAAAGACTATTGGGTTACCATATCTGGCATAGCCAGACACTGTTGCACACCACCAGGTACCACCAGAACCTTATTGACTGTATTAAATGCCTGCATTCTGTCAGACAAATACAGCTGTATGCCCACTTAAGTGGCCCCCCACACAGTATGATGTCTCCTTAACTTCCCACAGTGGTGCCCTCTTAAGCATCGCCAACTGTATTATGTCCCACACACAGTATGCTGTTGCCTTAAGTGGCTACAACACAGTGATGCTCCTTAAGTGCCCCCTCACAGATTGATGCCTCTTAGGTGCCCCCCGCAAAGTGATGCCCCCTTAAATGGTCCCCCACAAAGAGTACTGTCCCCTTAAATGGCTCTCTCACAGTGATGCTCTCTCAAGTGCTCCCTTACAGTGATGCCCCCCACACAATATGATGCCCTCTTAAACGCCCCCTCACAGATATGTCCTCTTAAGTGCCCCCTTAGGTGCCCACCAAAGGCTGCAGAGTAATGCTGCCTTGTGCCCCTCATGAAGTGATGCCCTGCATAGACTCCATTTTACATACTCACCTGCCCCACATTCTCACACTGTCATCTCCCTACTTCTCCATTTGCCATTGGTGGTTCAGTGCTGGCAGGTGCGATGCAGTGACGTCATTGTGCCAGTATTTCTGAGCCAAAGACAGCAAAGCACAGTGCGGAGCAGATATCACCAGACTGTGCTTGTCAGCGATGAATTACTGGCGGCAGAGGAATGGTGAAGAAGGGTGCCAATAGCTCCCTGTTTTAACATTGTATTCAACTGTATCTGCGTTCTAAGGATGCAGATACAGTTGAGAGTAGGATCTGTAGGGGTCCAGACAGCTGGGTTTTCCTGTCTGCTTTGCATGAAAAACTTTCTTTCATCTATATTGCTGTAATGGCTGTCATTATCTGTTGTCACTTTTGATAAACTCAGTGTAAGGCCCCATGCACACAACCGTATTTTTAGTCTGCATCTGATTCACATTTTTTGCGTATTGGATGTGGACCCTTTTAATTTAAAGGGGCTGTAAAAAATGCAGAAAGCACACAGTGTGCTGTCCACATCAAAATACCCGTTCCACCATTCTGCAAAAAAAGATAGAATATGTCCTATTTTTCTCCGTTGTGTGGGCGGGATGTGCGGAACGGGAAAATGCGTTATACACGTGGCCATTATCCGTGTTTTGTGGATCCACAATTTACGGACTGTAAAACGTATACAGAGGCTTAATAAACCAAAATGGCTGAACAGAATTTTATGTATATTTTCTGCTTCTTCCAGGTCGTTCAGCATGTTTTATTAGTGCTCTAACTAATCACCTCATCCTTATGGAAGAGAGGGTGTAAGGAAAGTCATAATTAGATTTTTTTTCTTTTTTGCATAAATGATATCTTCTTTAAGGTAACTAAACCCTATGAACGAGCTTTTCTTGCTTGCAGTGTTCCTCGTTCTCCATATTTGCACCTGTCAGTCTCACACATTCTTCATCACACACAAGAGCCTGCCTACATATCTATGAAACCTGCGGTGACTATTTACTAAATCGAGGCTGTCAAACATATAAGTGATAAAGCTTCTAGCAGCAAACACTTAGCTTATCTATATTTCCTGGATTCTCTCATGGTATTATATGTCTTAGATTAGTCTAGTACAGTGAAATACCTAATGATGTACAAGAAAAGTACAATTTTGCTTTACACGATACAATTTTGCCCTTTTTTTCTGTGTATTCTCTAGTATTATCTCTCGCCTTTTTTATCAAGTGTTTCTTCTTTACTCCTCCCTTGTTTCGTGTTCTGTTCTCCCCCTATGCACAGCAGAGCACAGGGATGTGGTGCACAGAGCAGGGCACTGAGGGCTGGAGGGAGCAGGTAGAGAATGCTGCAGAAGCAGCTGTTTGCCTGGCCCCCCGATGTCTATAGAGAGCAGGCCCTCCTGCTCTCTTCATTCACAGAGCTCTCTCCAATTACTGGCACAGAGTGTGGATGTGACACTGACTTTCTCCGGCATGATTAGGGGCAGCGTGGAACTGGGAAAATCACAGTGGCAATAAAAACAAGGACTATTTATTACAGGCGGGAGATGCTGTACCTTCCAAGCTACAGTGCCCCCCACACTGACCGTCTCCTCCTCTCACCCTCGCTCCCTACAGTCCTTTTGTATTTCCTTAACCCATTCAGAGGTAAAGAGGCCAATTATAATTACTTAGGGAAATGAATGTTACCAATTTCTTGCCCTATTTGCCAGAACGTATCATTCTTCTTGACACATCACTCAAAACACTTTTAAACTTGGTTAAAACATACAACTTTGCAGTTGAGATATAATTGCTGCAACAAGTGCCAAGGGAGGGCTAGGAACATTTGGACCACAGCAAGTCATTGACAAATTGAACAGAAGCTCCCCATGACTAGATTAAAGCACTTATTACGTTTAATTAGATTTTTCTTCCCTCTCTTTGCTTGCTAAGTATACTATGCTGGAAACGGTCACCCAGATGAGCCCCCACTTTTCCTGCTGAAAGGAAACTCTGGGATCTCTTCTGGACCTCTTGAACCTATCTTTTACAGGGAAAACTTAGCAAAGAACTGAGTATGAAAGGCAAGTGATGGTCAGCTGGAACATGCAGTGCTTCTTGCCTTTCCCATTAGACATCTTGTCAGTTTACCCACGTTACAAAAAAAAACAAAAAAAAAAAACCAAAAAGCAGCTCTGATATTGTGCTATTAACTGTAATTGAATAATTGGACCTGGGTCGTTAACTAAAATAAGATAAGATAAGCAGGGACCCATATTCAAATGCTATTGTCATGGAGTGATAAGGTCCT
The DNA here is from genome assembly GCA_900303285.1 of Rhinella marina. Taxonomy (NCBI): domain Eukaryota; kingdom Metazoa; phylum Chordata; class Amphibia; order Anura; family Bufonidae; genus Rhinella; species Rhinella marina. The sequence continues at coordinate 72,389 of ONZH01014189.1, read as the reverse complement.
TTTACACGGAAAGATAAATCGTATTAGCGATTGTAGATGAACGATCGAACGATGCAATGTAAATACCGTTTACACTGAAAGAGAAGTCGTTCACAATCTTCGTACTTTCGGTCGTTTTAAAATCGTTATTACGATCGTTCCTTGCTCCTTGCCATAAGCATTACCATTACCATCTGCCAACGACTAAACGATTTTCGTTTAAACTGGAAGATTTTCGAACGATGAACGATTAATTTATTGGCAGGACAAAAGATGCGATCAACGAGAAGCGAACGAAATCTCGTTCGTCGTTAAATCGTTACCCGTGTTTATACACAACAATAATCGTGCAAATCCGAACGTTTGAACGATTATTTGAACGATAATCGTCTCGTGTAAAAGGGCCTATACAAAATAAGAAGTAATTCTATTAAAATGAGAAAATGAAAAAGGTAACATCTCATTTAAAGGGAGTCTGTCACCACTGTCACCAGGAAATTAACTGTTAAACCAGGCACAATGCCTTGTAGGCCTTAAATGACAAGGAGATGACTATGCAGGAACCTAGCCCTGTCATCCCAGAAGGAGAGGGTGGGGCTGGGAGAGGAAGCAGGAGGAGCAAGGTGCACAGAGTGTGCACTTTACTTTTCATGTGCATATGAATTATAGGTACAGTTTCTCCAAAATGAGGCAACGGATTGCTAAGGCTACTTCCACATGTGTGCTAAAGCCTTCAAGCAGGCAGTTACAGCATCGGCCAGACAAAAACTTCTGCGCACAGCGGTTTCTGTCAGGCTCATTCTCGGCACATTTGTCAGGTTGCAGACGCATCTCAACCAGACCCCATTACAGTTAATGGGGCTGGTGGTGGCGGGCATTACAGTAGCATCTGCCAGAACAGCCTGCCGGAATGACTACATCAGTTTGTGTCACCTCCATCGGAGATCAGTTATTTTTGAAAAGAATACTTTTTCTCCTGTCAAAAATGATTGATCTCTGATAGAAGTGACACAAACTGATCACTACTGATGCTCAAAAAAAGATGGATCCGTTATATTTAATGAAAACTGGTGATAACTGAGCATAACTGATGCTCAAAATTACAGATCTGTTTTTTTTTTTTCTGTTCTTCTGACAGTTCAGAAGAACGGAAAGCTAAGGTTATGTACACATCTCCGCTAAGGAGATCCAGCTTCCTGATCCATTTCTGGCAGGTTGTTCCGGCAGAGAACAGCCTGCTGGCGTTCACCAGAGATGTGAACAAGGCCAACAGTCATGTATGAAATCCTTGTTTTGGACCAACTATCTTCAGTGTCTCCCAACAGCCCCAATGCAGATTGATTTGTCACATGTGTGAAGCCTAAAGTTAAGGTGATTAAATTATAAAAATATCTCACAAAGACTGAAGATTGTATTAAAAATCATCGCTTGCTGGCAGCAGATCGTTCTGTGTAATCTTGATCTGTTGCCGGCAATGAATCAGTATGGGGACAAGCAATGGGATTAGCGATCGCTCCTCCCCATACTGTGGAGGAGATCACTGCATGTAATAGCAGCGGTCTTCTCGACTCACAAACAGGTGATTGTCGGGAAACAATGCTTCCTTCCCGATAATCGTCTGCCTGATCGGCTGATGTAATATGCAAATATTTAAACCAAGTGTTTCACCCCTGTTAACCCACGGTAATGGCATAGTCACATCTAGAATTTACCCAAAACAGAAACAGAAATAGAAACTACAGGGACATGAATATATGTATGTAATATGTATGAGATATATGTACAGATATATATGTATGTGATACATACAGTATGTGGTTCACTTGGTGTCCAAAATCTAATGTCTAAAAGCAAAATATTCATCATTTCTCTCTTGGCTCTTTAGAAAATTCTTCACTCAAATGTTTCTGTGATAGATCATGATCCAACATATAACAGCCAACAAAGCATTAACATAGTCCTTTACGTACATTGTAGTGACCAGTAGACAGTGCTGTTATTTTCTTTTTACTTTGGTGGGTGGCCCCTTACCATGTTTGCCAACCTAAATTTTATCCAAAAATTACAGACAGACAATATTTTTAACAGACAAGTTGGAAAACTATAAAGATTATAAGTAATACATGTCTACAGGTCAGATACTAATAGTGAACACATTACCAACCTTTACTGTGAGCTTTAAAATGCTTTGCAATGAAAGTGACCTGCTCAAATACCGCCAACCTCCAAAAAAAAAAAAAAAAGGACACATAAACAATAATATTTTTCACAGACACTGGGAAAAAGTCCCTAATTTTTATGGACTGTCCAGGAATTTCTAGACGGTTGGCAACCCTGCCCTTTACCTGCAGGGCTACTGTGCAAAAAGGCTCGCAGAAGATGAACAACCCCTTCAATAATAAAATACTATGTGGTATACCCCGAAGTTTCCCTGATGTCCAGCAGCATCTATTATATATCATAATCAGGGAAGGTTCATTCTCTGGTTCCAGACTCTTCTCATGACCCCTCTTAGGTACATTACATACAGAGCAGGCTGTATAATAAAATGGACATTTAGGAGAGGGGCATGAATTGAATGCTAAGCCCCTTCAGTATACAAATTGCTGGTGGTTTAGTACTCCAAAACCTAATGAAAGATTGCCTTTAACTTTGTATATTTGCTGGAGATTTGGGGATCTGAATGAGAAAATGAGTGTCTGATTGCCAGAAATATTTTAAAATAACAAAAAAAAAACCTACTAAAACAGCAAACGTTCGGAAATAAACAGCCCTATATCAAAACAAAAAGAGATAGGTCTATCTGTTGCATTTCTGCTGCTGGAGTTCTGCAGTTGTAAAACGGTAAAATGAAGGAATGATTCGGTATAGTCACGTGTGCTTGTGTGTTTGTTCCTCCGTGCTGTGACCTGTAGCCCCACAGCAGAAACATAGAAAAATAACAGCAGAAATTCTGCCCTTATATTATTACCTTATACTTGAATTTCAGCAGATTTTCCGCCTGCAAATCTGTTGCAACAAATCCGCTGCTCACCCATCCTGTGTGGATGGATTCTAAAGCATTTCATTTCAGTACACTTATCTATCATATTTTTTTGTTATAAATAGATGTAAAACATAACATGAGAAGGAAATTATTCATTTTCCTTTCAGTTATAGAAATATAATTGAATAAACTAATATCTGCAAATGAAACCTGCCCCTTACCAGTTTGGCACTTGCCATCATACTGCATAGGAATATACAGATAGCGATGTATGGATTTAGGCAAGGATGGGAGTTATGGTCCTCTTTCTGGTACTGGCATATAATACACATTGGTGAGTTTTCCTGTCAGGCTGCTCAGCCATGGTAGGATACAATAGGCAGGACCATATCATTACCAGTTATTGTAGAGAAGTGTAGTGTACACTGAGGCCCCTAGGGAGTTCTGTAAGTGGTGGCCACCAGCCTGGCTCACATTCTAGGACAAGTTGCTGGCAACCATACTGGATATACAGAGCATATAATGACATTAATTAAACAGGATTAAACAGCATACAATTTGCAAATACTCCTTGCACTGGGTGGGGTACATCCATCAGCAGAATCAGTTATTGTATGAACGATTGGAATGAGACCAAGGGTGATGGTACTGTGGTAGCTAAGAAGACAATTTCCCCATCAAATTTTCTAGGGAGTGGGCTCTGAGATCCATGTGGAATATTTTAGTATGAAGAGTTTCTAGGACAGACAGTATCTTCAACTGTTCATATGTATTACTGTCTATATTATTTACTGATGTTGTAGTATCAGTGGTAAATGTGCTATCAGTACTAGACTGATAGATTGTGACACTTGGAGATTGTGCCGATTTAGTTCTAGAGTTAAAGAGAACATAGTCATCAGTTGTGGTGCATCTGCATCCTGATACAAGGAGGAGACTTAAGCAGGGGCGGACATACCGCCTGTGCAGCCGGTTCGGCTGCACAGGGGCCCAGGGCCAGAGGGGGGCCCTTCTTGCCGGCGGCAGGGAGAGATGAGCGCTTCCATTGTGGAAGCGCTCATCTCTATATTCATCTGTATCGCTGTCCTTAGGACGGCGATACAGATGGATAATGCGGGGCAAGGGAGGGAGAGGCGTCTCCCTTCCCCGTTCCTCTGATAGGCTGCAGGCACTAGGCTTGTAGCCCATCAGAGGCCGCCTGAGCCGTACAGCGCGGGACACAGGCCAGAAGAGGCCTGCATCGCGTCGCTGAGGTAGGCAAGGAGGTAAGTATAAGTGTTTATTTTTTTCATTTAAGCTTTGCTAAATTAAATCTGGCACACAGTGGGGGCACTATGGGGGAGGAGCACTATGGGGGCCACTATGGAGGGGCACTATGGAGGAAGAGCACAATGGGGGCACTATGGAGGAGGAGCACTATGGGAGCCACTATGAAGGGCACAATGGGGGCACTATCTAGGAGGAGCACTATGGGGGGCCCTATATATATATATATATATATATATATATATATATATATATATACTGGCACTATGGGGGCCCTATCATATATACTGGCTCACATGGGGGGCACTATGGAGGAGGAGGAGGAGCACTATGGGGGCCACTCTGGAGGAGGAGGACCACTATGGGGGGGCCTATATATATATACTGGCACTACGGAGAAGGAGGGGCACTATGGGGGGCCCTATCATATATACTGGCTCACATGGGGGGCACTATGGATAGGGGTGAGCACTATGGGGGCCCTATCTTGTATACTGACACACATGGGGGGTACTATGGAGAAGGAGGGGAGAGGAGCACTATGAGGGCATCTACTGGGTGTCCTATCTTATACACTGGCACACATGAGGGCACTATGGAGGGGGAGGAGCACTATGGGGGCCCTATCTTATATACTGGCAGACATGGGGGGCACTATGGAGAAGGGGGAGAGGAGCACTATTGGGGTCATTGTATAGGGGCACTAAGAGGGTTTTTTGGGCACACAGTAGGGGGCATTGGCACACATTATGAGGGCACTATGGGGATATTGGCTGGCCGGGGGCACTAATTATTTCTATTGGTGGGACTTTGAGTAGCACTTTTACGGTGGGGGGCACAGTATCAGCTTAGCACAGTTATTTTTGGGGAACATTCTGGTTACACTGTTAGTGTCAGGGACACTATTTCCTGGCTGCAGTTATTTTTTAGGGCAGTGCCAATAATTACTGAAGGCGGTAGTATTTGCAAGGGGACTGTACTGGCACAGTATTGGGGGTGGCAGGATGGGGAGTTCAAGAAGGTGGGAGAATGATGGAAAAGTAGGAAACTAAGATGTCTATTTGTCAAACTCCACAGAGAGAAGAGATGGCTGAAAGAAATCATCATGGCGGTCTGAAAGGAGAAGATGAGGAAAGAGAACATCTACATATAAGAAGACGTCACTGGATGTACGAGGTATGTGACGCTGTATTAGGCTACATTCACATGTGAGTTAGTGATTCTGGCAGGCTGGTCCAGCAGAGAACAGCCTTCTGGAATTCACTGGATCCGGCAATGCTGGATGCAGAATGCCCGTCGGCCCCATTAACTATAATGGGGTCAGGCAGAGATCCGGCCACAATCTGGCAAAAATGCCGAGAATCAGCGGGACACAAACTGCTGCATGCCTGAGTTTGTGTCCGGGCCAATTTCTTGCATTCTCTGCCAAATCAGGTGGCTGGAGCATAGTGCTTCATGTGTAAAAGTAGCCTTACCCTGTGTGTTTTGTATTGCTGTATGTCATGTTAGGACACCATAGGTTAGGTTGAGAATTTGGTTTGGGAAAGGGGGGGGGGGTCCAGACACATTCCTTGCACAGGGGCCCTCTGCTGTCTGTGTCCGCCCCTTTACACAAGCAGATTATGGTGTAAATTATCATTAAATCGAGCAAAGCTGCACGATTATCAAGCAGTCAAAAAAACGAAGATCGATTGACCGGTAGATTTCCTATTGGTTCGATCATTTGTGTGGGCACAAAAATCATGGTTGGACATTAACGATTTTATACATGTAAACTGGAATCCTTCACTGCACGCCACTGAAATTTCACTTTGTGTAAATGCAATAATCTTCTTTACAAACCATGGAATATGTGATGGAAAAGGTACCTATAGTAAGGGCTAATTTGCAGATAGTTGTAAGACGGTTTCTTTACTACATTTGCTGCATGTCTGCCCTAAAGCTGGACATTTATTTCTATGAGAAAAGTCTTTCCCAAATCAGTAACATTTTCTCCGTTTCTGGGGTTAGGTTTGAGGTTATTCATATAAAGATCATCACCCTAGGAACCTAAAGTGGCCCTGGAAAAACCTAAAAGTGGCTGCATGCTGTAGACGAATCCAAACTGATACAAGGCAGGGACAACACAAGTCTCAAGTAGGCAGGGATAACAGAAGTAGGCAGAGCCAGCAATACATAGTGCACCACCAAATACCACCTCAGCAGAACCAAATACCACAGTGTAGCACAAAATACTGCCCTACCACCATACTGAGGACGGTGATACAGTTGAACTCAGGAGGGCCTTGATGCTCCTAGCATTTATTAATGCTGAGAGCATCAGATCGTTATGTACCCAGCCAGCGGCAGTGAGGAGGGCTCAGGCGGCCCCTTGGGCATCAGCTGAACAAGAAATTTTCCTGATGGGTCTATGGCCAGTCCACCCCTGATAATTGCATTGATAATATGGTCTCTTTTTGCATTTATAAATGTCCAGAAGGGTGTGTGATTTTATCATGGATCACCACCATGTTAAGGTCCATTCACACGTCAGTACCTTGCAATTCGCGGAACGGAATGCGGACCCTTTCATTTCAATGGCCCCGCAAAAAATGCAGACAGCACTCAGTGTGCTGTCTGCATCCGTTGTTCCGTTCCATTGTGTGGATGTGCCATAACAAAAATTGAGCAAAGATGCGGATGACATGCGGAATGCATCAATATGTAATCCGCATGTCATCCACAATTGTGGATCCGTTTCCAGGAAATACAAAAAAACTTTTTTAGGATCCTAGCAACATATATTTCTCCTTCCGTTTTTTTTTGGAGAAACGGAATAGATGTGGATGTACAATTGATGAAAACGGAAGGGTTTTGCGGAAACATGGATCAGCAAAAAACTGAACGAAAATCTGGAAAAGAAAAATACTGACGTGTGAATGGACCCTAAATGTTTCTGTCTGTAGATTTTTAATATTTTAAAACTATAAAGGGTTTTTCAAGATTTTTTTTCGCATTACTTGGTCTACATCCGCTTGTTTTGCTTGGATTTATACATTGTTTGGGGCCATTTAGCTTTGCACTCATAATATCAAGTGTGCCGCTACCAATCATGACTAGGGATGAGCGAACTTGTGTTTTCAAGTTCCGCGTACAAGATTCGGGTTATCTAAGAATTTCGTTATGGATTCCACTACCCAGGACCATAACTTATGGTCCCTGGTAGCAGAGTACATGACAGAATTCTTAGATAACCTTGTACGCCAAACTTGAAAACACAAGTTTGCTCGACACTAATCATGACATCTGAGGCAGCAATATATTGGAAAGGCCACGGCACCACAATTTTTCAAAAACCAATCTACACATTTGAACTTGCATACATATACAGGTATAATAGTATCACTATTAAAGGCATAGCGCATCTTACAATTCAGTAGCAACAATTGTGCGTGCTCTCAACCTCAGGGTGGAAGAAACAAATTGTACAATTCACACAGGCATAATACTGTACATATGATAGAACTGGAGCAGCCTGAACAGTATTTAAGGGATGTCTTCTCTGCATCTTACATCCGCAATTGAAGACTGCTTTCATTAAAGTATCATGCTTCCTGACCCTTCCCTCATAGAGGTGTTACTAGTGCCCCCTGGTCAGTATCATCAGAAGTACTCTAGTATAATCCATGCCTGAAACCCTTAGGATTCTTCTCTGAATTGGCTGGCAGCAGATGCAGAACTGTAAACTGGCAGCTGTTCCTCTCACAGCAAGCTGTATGCCAACTGCAATTGTGACTTCAGCCTCGCCATCTTATGCTGCCTGCAGCATTGGTAAGATCAGGTATAACATTAGATGGCACTAACTATACATATATAAACATTGCATGCTACCTTACATTGCTAGCAGCACCATTTATATGATGAGGGCTTTTAGGATTACTCACATTTAATTTTGTGCCAACATGCAGATAAAACATACCCTGTTAATTGTCAGGTTCAGTCTGGATAGTTTTAGCAAAATCATTGAAGTTGAGCTCTGTTGTACTGAATACCTCCAGCAATTTATCTCCTTTCATAAAATACGACACCTTCAAAGGTTTACAAATGGACTCATGTAATTTCTTCTTATGTTTTGAGAATATGCCATCACAAAGAAAAGAAAGTCCTTTGAACTTGGGAATGATTGGAGTTACAGGACAGCACATTAACAGATGTAAATTTCCAAGATTTGACTTTATCGCTGTCTTTGGTTGACCATACACATGAGATACTTGTTGGTCAAACACTTTCCCCCCTGTCAAGTGTGCAAGTGTTCTGTATGAGAAGAGGGGAGTTCAAGGGGTTGTGCCACTAATATAAATGTGCATATGCGCCTTTTACGCCTTAGTCATACTCTGTCTCCTACTTATCTACATTTTAATACTTAACTTTTATTAATAGATCCTCTAATATCTCCAATACGAGGTGAATTAAACAGAAAAGAGAGGTGCAGAGTGTTTTAAAACTATCAGGGATGTGTCTGCCTTCACTGACTCGTAATCATAAGCTATCAGTTGCTTTTAGGTCACAGTGTTAGTACCCACAGTTTACAGCCACTGTGGATTATACTGAACGGCGGCTACCTACTTAGCCCTTCTGCCTCTTACACTTGGCAGTGACACTATCCCTGTCTAAAACCGTATTACATGCTGCCCCCCGACATGTTTCGCTGACACCTTCGGCATCTTCAGGGGTATGGGCAGTCTAGCAGCATCAAATACTAATATAAATGTATCCCACCCAACAAATATCGCTATTATATCACTTTCTCCAAATACCACCATTTATCAAAACTGCCTAATTTTTAAGTTATGAGTCTACTATTGTACCCTGCAGCAAATCTGTATTGATATTCAGTTGCTGCTGGTTACATCCTATATTGGAGCCTTATAATGTAGGACATAGGAAGGGTCATTGGTAAGAAAGAGGGGTTTGGTTAGTGTCACATGATCTGCTGATGTCAGGACACATCTCACTGCTCTAAGGCATGATGGGACAGCAGTCACATAACAAACCTGGAAGTAGGATTCAAGCATGGGGCTAAGAGAAAACTGAAAGTGAGGTAAATGAAAAAAAAAAGAAAAAAAAGAAAAAACAATCGAAGGAGGAATGGGAGGTACAGAACTTGATGAAAATACACTTTAGAGTGAAATTTAGTTTAAGGCACGACCCTTTTAAACCACTGCAAGACTCCTCTAGTGGCTGCTTATTTCCCAGAGAACAAAAGAATTAAGCATGTTCAAATGAAAAACCCTGATCCTTCTCTTCTGCAACCTCTGTCATCAGGGGAGAGTTGGAAGACCCCCATATACATTAGATGGTAGGCCAATTCTGCCAAAATTGTTGGGTTTGGCTGCTATACATCTAACATTGATATAGTAAAGAGTTCTTGACTGTGATGAACAAATCTTATCTAGTTCCTCCAAAACTGCAAGTGCCAGGTTCAGTCACAGAGACATCACCTTCATAAAGATGTTCACCGCCACTGGGAAAACAAAGAATAACTGATGTTTACAGTTATTTACCGACTCCAATTAGGCAATCAGAATAACTCCCTGGATCAACAACCCCTCTCTAATAACTATAACCTGTAATATTATTACCCTCCAGAAATACATCCAGGCCCCTCTTGAACTCTTTTACTGAACTTACCATCACCACCTCCTCAGGCAGAGAGTTCCATAGTCTCACTGCTCTTACCGTAAAGAATCCTCTTCTATGTTTGTGTACAAACCTTCTTTCCTCCAGACGCAGAGGATGTCCCCTCGTCACAGTCACAGTCCTGGGGATAAATAGTTCATGGGAGAGATCTCTGTACTGACATTCTGCTGAAGGAGACAGCAATGGGAAGTATAGATTCCCAACTGTCCACCCCTTTAAAGTTACAATAAAAAACTAGTTAAGCTATAATTGAATCTTGGCTGACATTTTACTATTGATGAAGCAAAGGAAAACAACACAATGCTGTACAGAAATGGAAGCAGGTAAGCATTTGCACAAAAAGTGGGATGGAGAGGTAACAAAGATATTTTGTTAATTTAGATCCAATGCTCATCTTAAACTGGCCATACACATTAGATTAATATAATTCAAAACTGCCAATTTTGGAGGCACCAGCTGACCATCTAATGTGAATAAGGGCTTTTATTAAAGATTAATTGATAAAATGATTTTGGCCCAAAATTAGTAAAATGCAATAATAAAAAAAATTCCCTGAAGGTGTTCATAGCCTTTAAGTTTTTAGGCTCCATGTTGTAGGTCTTCTTCAGTGCGACAGGCAAGTAAGCGGCTCAATGGTGTATGTTAAATAAAAGTCTAAAATTCACAGCGACATACAAAGTTTCATGATCTTCCAAAAGGTTGCAAAAGAAGCCCTAGCCATGCCAAGTTAACACAAATTAACCCACATGTATATGTACTAAGGCCAATTTCATAGTATGACAATTGTCACGAACCAGTGGGTGTGAACCCACTGTGCCATGTATCCTACCTCCTCTAAGGGCGTTGTCTACTTGAACCCCTTGTTCTTCACAGTACCCCTGATGGTGGGGATAGGCTTTACCGAGGGAAACATCTCGCTACCTCTTGAGGAGGATTGGTACACGAGGCAGAGGGTAACTGTGCAATGTACCAGAGGTACAGACGTAGTCAGCAGGCCGAGTCATAACCAGGAGCAACAGTGCAGGACCAAAGGATGAGGCAGAGCCGAAGTCAAACAGCAATAGGTCAGGGCAGGTAGCACAGGTACAGGTCAGGCAATTCGGGTCGGCAACAGGAGATGTAACTTGAAAGTCCTGTACTGTAATTATAGATGAGCAAATTGTTTCCAAAGCCAAAACAAATTTTGGGAAATATGTTAATCTCTAACCATAATAATATTGGTTTACGTGTGACCCAGATAGCTCCCTCTAGATGCAGTTGCTACATTTACGTTTCCTATAGCTATACCTATACTCTTAATGTTACAGTAGTTGACTACAGCTAAAAGACATTGAAAAGATATTACACATAGTGCGCCAATAATAAGAGCGTATTGTGGTTAGAAAATATTTCTTTACTGTTGACTGGTGGCTTCATCAGAGCTAGAAGCATATTCATGAAGAACTCCCAGTATGTAGTGGTTGCCAATGATGCCAATAATAATTTAGATGCTGATTGACAATGCTGCCTGTTACCATCAAGTTGTTTTGTTACCTGAAGTTGTCAGCACTAGTTCAATATCAGGCAGTCCCCGAGGGGCTCTCCCCCTTCTATGTGGATCCTGTACCTTTACAGAGTTTCCTCTCGCAAGAAGCTCAGCACACTTCTGCTTCTCCTGAAAACACAAGCTGAATTATTAAATGTAAGCACACAATCAGATGTCACAGGCCAGGGGACTGCAGGGAGAGCAGCTAATCTTTCCTTCCTATTTCTCCCTGCGTTCCTCCACCTCTTGAATTCATGGTGTAGGATTATGGGAGATGCTCTCTTTATCTAGGTGGCAAACAGGACACGCAAGGAATATTTGCACCCCGAAATTGGAGAGATTAGGACATATTTGCTGAGGATTGGGGAGTTTTATCGCGTGTGACAGCAGCTGCTGGTTAATATTCATGAGCTGGATAAGTGGGGAAGAGCAGGCCTGACAGGGTTGTATGGGGGGGGGAGGGGATAAAACTGTATCAGGGAAATTAACCAGAAGGATACTGACATAGGGAAAGAGGAAGGCAGAAGAGAGGTCGGAGATGCAGAAAGATGGAGCGAGTAAGAGAAAAAAAAGAAAGCACAGAGATAGGACAATAGAGAGAGGCTGAACTGTCTACAGCACTAATGAGTTATTACCAGAGGCTTCCTAAGTATTAGAGTGTTGTAGAGTGTTAAAGGGATTCTGTCAGCAGGATATGGGGTATAGAGATATTCACATCTATGTATTACTCTCTGCGATGTAATTCCAACTATACTATTCTTACTTTTATCAGAGCAGTAGTTTCTTTAAAAAATCGTTTTAATTCATATGTTAATTACTCACTTAAGGAGCCCAAGGGGCTGTGTCCCCAGCTGTTGGAGCCCAGCCGCGCCAAATATTTTGGAGCCCAGCACCGCCCTCCTGCTAATTATTCACTCTCCTTTAGTGCTTTGGTCTCCTCTGGCTGCGGTGTAATCTCGCGCCGGCGCATGCGCATTTAGTCCGATGAGGCCGCTGCCAGGACGCTGCACGGGTGAAAACTCATGTCTCTACGGCGCATGCGCAAGATTACGCCACAGTCAGAGAAGACCAGAGCACTAAAGGGGAGTGAATAATTAGCAGGAGGGCGGTGCTGGGCTCCAAAATATTCGGCGAGGCTGGGCTCCAACGGCCAGGGACACAGCCCCTTGGGCTCCTTAAGTCAGTAATTAACATACGAATTTAGACGATTTTTTAAAGAAACTACTGCTCTGCTCAGATCATCAAATAAGCATGAAACAGAACAGATAGTTATGGTTGATCATTTTATTTTTGAGATGTTCAGTCATGAGACAATTATGCTGTGATCAAAAATAATCCTACCATGTTAAAGACAAATGTGGTCTTTATTTGACCATCATTTTGGAAGTGTAAGCCTCTTTTGCGCATTGCAAAATTGTGTAGTGAATCCTCAGTGAAGCCATATACAAATCTCACCAAGGGACCACCTATTGGACAAGACCACCTCTTATCCAGACCAGATTTCCTATGACATATTTTATGAATACTGACCATCTTCGTTGAGAAGAACTCCCCTCTAGAAAACCACATTTCATTTAAATTTTGGGTGGTTGTAAAAGAGGTTGCAGTGAAACCTTTTTTATAACCACCCAAAATTGAAATTTCATTTCATTTGTTGTTTGTCGCTAAGGAGTTACCATACATTTTAGTTCTGCATTGTATTTTAGGAGAGAAATATGTCAATTTCCTAAATTCAAAAAGTACCGTAGTAAGTATTGCAAATACATAAAACAGAACCAGACCACTGTGTATTGACTGTGTCTATTGATTTTGCAAATCCTATTGCTGGCAAACTTACCTTGCAGATGTGACAAGCAGTAGTCAACTGGGTAGACAAATAGACCCTGCTTTTTAATATTACCAAAACTTACTTAATACATTTCAAGCAAACTCATTCTAAAATGATGGTTGCCGACATCTAGCACATTCTTTTTTATGCTTTGAGCCTATACACCAACCAATGAACACTGCTAGTATGGATACACTGCTAGCATGGTCTGTTAAAGGAAATGTAGCCACAAAATAACATTAAAGGGGTTACCCTGAAAAACATAATGATGACCTATCCTCAGGATAGATCATATTTATCACATTGGCAGGGGTCTGAGTCCCAGTAGCTTTGGTGAGGGCTCCTTGTAGCTTTCCAAGCACAGCATCGTACACTGTATAGCAGCTGTGCTTGGTTTTGCAGCTCAGCCTCATTGACTTGAATGGGACTGAGCTACAAATAGGCCACGTGACTGATGTATGATAATATCCAAGGCCAATGAAGAAGCCTTGGAAGTCACGGACAGTCCAACCTCTTCTAACAGCTGATCAGTGGGGGTCCTGGGTGTCGGACCCCTGCAAATCTGACCAGGGGCGTAGCTAAAGGCTCAAGGGCCTTGGTGCAAGAGTTCAGCTAGCTTGCTCAGCTTTTATTTTGGTCTTACAGGTGTCCAGAGTAGAGATTCACTGTATAGTGATGATAAATTTGTTGATTATTTAGACAGTGTTGTCTAAGTTTACACAACTTACTGGCGGGTTATGCGAGATGTACTGTGATCCCGTGCATCTGCTACTTCCGGGATCATGTGCTGGACATTCGGCACGTGGTCTCAGCCTGGGGTTAGAACCCACAGTGCATACGTTAGTCTGAATCTCTCCCAAGTGCTTTGGTGAGAGATTCAGACTCACGCTTGTGCTGCAGGTTATAATCCCAGGCTGAGATCAGTGATGCCGGAAGTGTCAGATAACCCTTTTAAAAGCCAGATACTCATCTCTTCTGTGAAGTATGCTTTTTAATAATATGATTTTACTCATCTTTTGCCACGCAAAATCTAGAACATCAACATTATTGTAATTCTAAATAATTTCCTGGTAGAACAACTTAAGGCTAAGACTGATGGAGGACTCATAACAATTAACAATATTATAAAATCTGATTAAAAGTGATTATTTTGGAGGCAAAATATAAAATAATAAAATCCAGTATAATAGCCTAATAGCTTTCTCTTCTCTCGAGAACATTGTCCTCTGTCTGTTTCTTATACCTTTGCATGATGTCTTTTTCACATTTTTATATTTTTGGAGGCATACTTAAAGAGAATCTATCACCAGTGACCTCCCTATCAAGCTGTTTGCATAGAAATACCTGTAGTTCACCTGATTAAAACGCTATTTTTATTTTGTTGATCGGAGGCTGTGTTCATGAGTTATGATACTTTTTGTTAATATGGAAATTAGGACTTTGGTGCAATGAGGGTGTCACCATTACTCTTGTCGCACCAAAGCTCCACTCCTTTTTGTAGTCAGCCCCTCCCTCATTACTTTGCAACTGCCTAGTCCTGTCAATCAAGGCAGAGAGGAAGGAGCTGACCACACAAGAGAGAAGCTTGGGTGCAACAAGTGCAATGGTGAAACCCACATTGATACCAAAGGCCTAATCTGCATATTAAAGGGGTTGTCCGAGTTATTTTTTTGTTCTTTATATGTTTCTAACTTGTCAGGTATAACAACTTTCCCATATACTTTGTGTTTCTAAAGCTGCTGGTTTCTCAGAGTTGACTCAGGGTCACATGACCTGTGATGTCACCTTATCTCCCTGGTCTGTGATGTTTCGTGTACAAGCCTCAGAGTTCAGATAACAGTCTGTACACCAGACGTCACTGGCCACGCCCCCTTTCTTTGCCGGGCTCCTGCTATCCGCTCTCTCCCTGGATTCCTTCAGATAAAACATTAACCCCTTCAGCCAGAACACACTGAGGGCTCAAGGCTTTACAATAAATAGTAGCTGCAGCAGTGAGAGGAGACAAATGCTGGGCAAGGAGCTATAGAGGAATTGTACAAGAACAGGTAGGGAGAATTTCCTGTGTGTATCAGCAGTGTCATTGTACAGCTGGGACTTGTAGTCCTACACATATAACATGCTGCTGAGTATCCCAGCAGGCAGACATGTCACTCAGCACTTGTATTCACTGCCTTTGCAGAGAAGGGGGGAGGGGCAGAGATTGTTATTACTGCATGTAAACAAAGGCCAGAAGAGAACCAGGGAAATGAGGAAATATAGATTTTTTTTTCCCTAAAACTTGCTGAACTTAGTTATATATTGCTACCCATCAGATTTACAGTATTTTTTTTTTCCATAACTTGGACAACCCCTTTAAGAAAAAGTATCATAACTCGGGAAGAGAGCCACTGATTAACAAAAGAAAAAGCATTTTAATCAGGTGAACCACAACTATGTGTCTATGCAAACAATTTAAGAAGGAGATCGTTGGTGACAAATTACCTTTAAGAAGGTTTAAATTCTCACTTCTTCTTTGCGTAGGAGGAACTAGGAGGCGGAGGGGGAAAAGAGGATATTGGCTGTCCTTCCACTAAACCTTGAAGTTGTCTCAGCCCTGATCGTGTCCATAATAATAAACTGGGGAGGTTCTTTAATAATCTATCAAGTTTTTTATATGAACATAGGCTGGTTGAGGTGCTGTACACTGAATATATGTATGTAGTGCTGTAAGTCTTCTGTGTTATGTGCCACTTGTGCAGGGGGTGGGAGACTAGGGGCCCACCTTGCTCAGGGGCCCCCCGGGGGATTCACCTGTACCCCTGTGGGTAAGTCCTAGCCTGTTCGGACTATGTATTATATCACTATTTCACGTATTACATCTAACTACAGTATATTACTGCTATATTTCCATCCAGTGGTCTCTACATGCTATTCTACAGAGACACGTTTCTACAGCTCTTTCATAAGGGAAGATGTTTTCTCCCTTTGTTTGTATTATTATTGGGACTATCAATCTAATAAAGAGTATAAAAATAAAAACATGCATAATTGATCAGTTTTGAGTGGTGGAAATTTGTTCCATCCATCAGAAAAAATATTAGACATACTTTTATTTTTTTTCTCAGTGATAATGAATAAAGGTAATTAATCAGTCACGAACATAGCTGAGTAGCACTGTCTGCAACAATGGAAATGATTTCCTTCTGGTAAATCACTCCCATCATTTCAAATATCTACGCATGGATGCTCCTGTCCTGATAAGTATTCAAATGAAAAAACATTGGGGGTCATTTATTAAGATCAGTGTTTTAGATGCCGGTCTTAATGATCCCTTGCGCTGGCGGTGGATCCGCCGAAGTTATGTAGAAGCGCCAGCCTCTACATAACTTTGGCTCATGAACCGCCGGTCTAAATGTAAGACAGCTTCCTTGCTGTCTTACATTTAGACCATTTTTTACGCATAAAACAGGCATAGAAAATGATAAATGAGAAGTGCCTACAGGCTGTCCCCTTCCCCGACCACTCCACAGCCCCTTTTTTTTTAGATCTGTCATGAGTGGGGAAAAGTGGCTATATCGATAGTAAATGACCCACATTGTCTATGGCCACTTGTAGTCAGCAGGAAAGGCCAGACATTGTTAAAATGCAAAACAGATAATAAACTTCAAATCATGAGGATTGACTCTCAGTACTTTCCATAGTTATGGCCACTGGGAGCTTTTTTATCATAGGCATGACAGAGGGTTCTTACATGACAGAGGGGCAACTGAACGCCCTCAAACACAAGGAACCGTGTGCAACTGCTACCACTGCAATACCTATAGTTATGGCCCAGCGGCTTGCCCAGGGCTCTATGTGGTCTGTGTCCACTCATGCTATGAAACATTTGATTGAAGTTTCTATACATTTTATATATGAAGGCAATGGAATTTACATTTCATCATCCATTAGCTGAAATGTCTTTTCAAGGTTATATTGAAGTTAATTAAAGGGGAAATTCATTCTTAACCAAAGGGATTTAATGCACTGAGCACACAAGAGTTCAAACTTAAAATTGTAATTAATAATAAAGGTCATTTAAATCGTCTATAAGAAGGGGGCATTGGTGATCAGCCCTTAGTACCTTATACATAAAATGTGCAAGAGGAGCAGACCAGAGGAACATGATCAGATGGTATTTACCTGGAATGACCCTTTTGACATCATGACACCTATTAAAGAGTCTCTTCACTTTCGCATTACTGCAAGTCTTCTGCGGCCTGCGGCCATTATCCTTTCTAAACCTGTGCTAGATCAGAATTTGCCAAATCTCTGCCAAAATAGGTTGACAACATTCACTATATCGGATAATGTACCCCATATTGTAAATGATAAGACTGCTAGATGTCATTGAGGAGTACACTGCTATAGGGACTATTTATCAAATATTAATATATTTAAGTCCAAAATGACTCATATTTGTATATATCTAATTTTATTTTTTACTTTTTGTAATATGAAGTTTTGTCTTCCTCTAGATCAGGGATGCACAACCCATGGCCTGTAGAGCCACGCTTTTCAGCCCCTCTACTGCAGGACAGAAACACATCGTACGATCAGCAGTGTTTCTGACTGGAGCACCAGACAGCGCTGGATTAAAGGTCCTGCTCTTGAACTTTAGCAGGAGCAGGTCAGGTCCCCAGCTGTTAGTGAGAACAGAGAACCAGAAGAGAAGATAGAAGCTGTTTATTGCTGCTTGAGATGAGCAAAGTTTTGAAAATTTTGATTTGGCAGCTTTGCCAAAGTTCCCCAAGAAATTTGATTTGTTATAAATTAATTTATCATGAATCACTATAAATCAGGTATGCCCAGGCCACTCTGCCTTAGGGTGCAGCCACACGGAACAACCGTGCTGCGAGCGGGGTGTGGCCATGCTGCAGTGAAGAACCGTGCAGTCAATTAGCCCACAGCAGCCTCTCACTTAATAATGAAGACCAGGGGTGCACCTATCCTTTCTGTTGCCCGAGGCTAAAACTGAAATGCCGCCCCCCCAGTGGCAATTACCCGAACGGATTTGCCACAATGAAAGCGCTCATTGCCCATGGCCTTTCCACTGCCCCCCTCTTGTCCCTACCTGGTGCTGCCTGAGGCGATCGCCTCACCTGGCCTCATTGGTAGTGCACCAATGATGAAGACTGCACCGTATAGCCGTTCTTCATTGTTAATGGCCGTGTGGCACCTTTAATGCATCTTTAAACGGGGCTGTTGCTGGTATGGGGTTTGGCTGGTTAGGTGGGGGAAGAATATCCTGGCATACCCACCTCTCCAACCCCAGCACTCTCCTGATGTACAGGTGAGAGCCCTTCTTCTGACATCTGCTTTTCCTCCTTTTCCCCATCATCTAATATCAATGAGAAAATATCATCAGGAATATCCAGCTCCTCCTCTCTCTGCATCTTGCTGACTTTTCTAGGAGGTAAAGACAGCAAAACTGGAGGTTATTGGGTGGCACACTGGCACTGGAATAATAAAGGTTTCCATCTTATTGGTATTGAATTACATATCATAGTTTATGGCTGATGTAGGAATAAATAAATGTAGGAATAAATAAATAAATGGAATCAGTAAGTCTCTCGCTGCACTCTCCCTGCACTCTCCCTGCCCTCTCCAATATTCTTCTACTAATCGTTTTCAGAAACACTGTCCCTAGTGCATTAGCAACTGCGATGTCGCTTTGCTCAACACTAATTACAGCTTCTTCCTTCTCCTCAAATAGCTGCATTGCTCTCAATGAGCACTATGCAGTGAATAAAGGGAGCTGCTATACAGTTACCTCTATTGGACACGGTGATCACATGATTGCCTGGTGTCTTGGGGGCTCAGTCTTAGCAGATCCTGTTCAGCTGTGCCTTGTGCAAAGCTCCCACAGGGGGCTGTTTTCCCCTGTAAATGGGAAGCCTTTGGATGCAAAATACAGTGTCCCCTAGAGGTCTTTTAATGACTCTTGGGGGACATATTATGTGGCAAATGTTTATATATATATATATATATATATATATATATATATATATATATAAAACAAAAATGATAAAAATGTAAAAAAAGTAATAAAAGAAAAAATATAATAAAATACAAATAATAGAAAAGAAATTGAAAAATGCAAAATAAAAAAAGTTTCAGTGTCCCCCAGAGGGTTTTCTTTGAATGACCTCTTGGAGGACATATTATGAAGCAAATATATATTTAAAAATAAATAAATTAAAAAAGTTAACAAAAAATAAAATAAGAAGAAAAGAAATTTAAAGGAAAAAATACAAAATAAAAAAGCTTTAGTGTCCCCCACATGATTTTAATGACCCCTTGAGGGATGTATGTGTCAAAAATATGTTAAAAAAATAAAAAAATTAAAACAATAAAATACAAATTAAAAACAAAAAAAAGACGCCCATGCCAAACAAGACCATTGCCATTATTACCCTATTCACATGAAACTATACATATAATATATCAAAATGACCGTCACAAAATAGGGAAACCATTTTAGTAATTTATTTTGTTGTCAGTTAGTTTGTATAAAGAACAAGGAGCTATAGTTTAAAAAAATGACTTCTTAAAAATGTTTTACAGAAACAGAAATGATTTTATTAGGCCAACAGAAAACTGTTAAACCACCGTGAGTGCTAAATCGCGAAAAAAGTGTCTGGTTATTAGGTCCTTCTCAGGCCTGACCATTAAAGGGTTAACCAATGAGCACTTTCTCCGCTCGTAAGGGAAAGTGCTCACTGGTTATTGCAGGACACCTATAAGTCGGGGTACAGGAGGCGGTAATAACCAATGAACACCATCCTCTGCAGTGAAGGAAAGAGATCATTTATGAATAGGAGGCAGAATAGAATGAAATGTCACCACTGAAGCCGCTGTTACACTTTTTCGGGACAATTACTGGCAACAAGTGTTCAGGAAGACTCATTTCTGATAACTGACCTGTATAATCGTGCCACCGATCAGTTGATAAATGAGCAATCACCTGTTTGTTGGGTGATTTGCATCTTTCATCAGAATGAAAGATGTACGATAATTGGCAACACATCGCCACCAATAGAACCAAATGAGGGAGGAATGACTGTGGTAACGATCATTCCTCCCCATTCACCTGGAATCAGCTTGTGTATTAGGCCGGTGCAAATGAGCTCCGATCGATAATTTTTTTTGAGCCTCTTGAATTAGAGCATTGTGGCAATGCAGCCCCCAGACCAAAAAAGCTTATGCACCTGTAGTGTCAGGAGGAGCTGTTGCAGTGCCGGAACATAGAGATTTGCTGGTGTCCAGAAGAGGAAACCAATTCCCGGCTAGAGATAACAGTGGAAGACAAAGAAAGCCTGCTACACAGGAAAAGCAGTCCAGCCAGTGCCTGGAGAAGGAGAGGAATGCAGTACAGGAGATCCAAAGCAGGGTCCGTTAACAGATCTCAGGGGTGGTGTGATGTGGCCACCCAAGTAAAGCAGTTCAGCCCAGATAGGTGCAGAGAGGCTATAGCAGGCAGAGAATTGTGTGGCACTGAAGAAGAATGCAACATGAACCAATGCAAGGGAGCAGAGTATGGAGCACATGTGTCAGACAAGCAAGGCCTCAGAAGGGCCTGGCCTGATTCTTCACTGTAGCACTGAGAAAGGTCCCGCCTTGAAGAGGTTGAGACCCCAGATACCAGGAGGCAGGGGTGGATTGGAAATTTAAAGAGGCTCTGGAAAAAACCTAAACATGGCCCCGTGTTGTAGGTGGGTTCAAACTGACAGAAGATGGTCCAAAACAAGTAGGTGGGGAGAACCAAAGTAGGCGGGGCCTGCAATACTGTAGTGCAGCGCAGAATACTTCCCCAGCAAAACCAAATACCACAGGACAGTACAAAATACTGCCCCAGCAGAACCTAATACCACGGTGCAGCCTAAAATACTGCTGCCCTTACCACAGTATTCAACTGTATCACCATCATTAGGACAGTAATAAAATTGAGTTCAGGAAGGCACCTGCAGCCGTTGAGCATCATATCATTATGTACCTGGCCTGCGGCCATCAAGAGCGCTTGAGTTGCCCCCTGGGCATCGGCCCACTGGGAAATTTTCCTGTAGGGTCTATGGCCAATCCGCCCCTACCAGGAGAAACCCTCGCCCACTAACAGGAACAGTAAGTGTGGCCAGGCTCAGAGTCTGTATAAAGTTAAACCAATTCCACCAACAGTGTAGTTACACTGTTCCTGCTAGCAATTCAGTTTCTTAAAGAGACAGCATCCCTATTGAATATAAATTACCTGTTTACCCAATTACACGCATTTGTTGCTATATTGCAAAATCATCTTTAGTGAAGCTGATCCAGTGTTCCTCAGTTGTCGGAGTGAGTTTGTCGCCATCCACCTTCGTACCTTACACACCCTTGCTCTAGATTGTTTTTAGAGATGAGCGAAGCGATTCGTCGATTCGTTGATTCGTATCGAATGTTGGAATTTTTCAGCTGCGAAGCGAATCCGAATATTAGGTGATTTGCTTCGCTTTTGTACGCATCGCTACGTAGTTTGTCTACCGTATTCTACGTATAATTTAGTTACAATATATGCTGTTGCGTAGACTCCTCCCTGGTAGTTACTCTACATGCTGTTGCGTACAAATTCTATTCAGCTATGCAGACTCCTCCCTAGTAGTTCCACCCACTTCTCCTGCGTGCGAGGAAGACGTGGCAAGTCAGCAGAGTAAGATGGCGGCGAGACAGCGAGGTCCTGACTGGGGAAGCATGTTGTGGGAAGACGACCCCTATGAGGAGAAGGAACCGGAGATCTATCTCTCACAACTCAACAGGAAGTCGGATGAGGTGCCTGCTGAGGTGGTGACTCCACTGGCTGACAAGGTAGAGGCGGCAGGAGTTCCCACTCCGCCGTGCAAGGACTACTCCTTACGCCAGAATTTGATGGTCCCTGAGGCTGTCACCCGGAACGCCCAGACCCTCTGGGAATATAAAAAGCTGGTGGAGGAGTGGGTGGTGCAAGTTTTGGAGCACCCACGGTCCGGTGACCCTAAGCTGGAGCGCCGAAGGGGAACCGTTATTTGGTTCAACGTGGAGCGGGGAGTCGGTTTCATCGGCGATGAGGAGACGGCGGAGGAATTATATGTTAACTGCCGTTCGGTTAAGCGGCTGTATCTTCCGCCCATACACCACAATCTCCACGCAGGGGATTACGTGGAGTATACCCCCATGAAGAGCCTCCAAGGCCCCTTTGCTACTGGGGTGAAAATCTTAAAGCGACCACCTACTCTTGCAGCGCCCCCGGAAGACTGGAGTGAGGAGGCCCAGGCCGCAGAAGAGGCTTGTGACCTTGAGACCTTGAGATTTGAAGAGAAATCCCAAGGTCAGGATCAGCTGGAACCCCCGATTCCTGATTTGCCGCCACCGCCACCGATACCACCGATCCTTCATGTGGGACAGATGACCACGAACACTTTCGTGTACCATCCAACTGTGGTACAGTACCACTACCAACTGCCATGCCCATGGCAGTTGCAGGCCGCACAGTCCGCCGCTCGTGGAAGACCGTTACCATTACCGTTACAGCCGGAGATTCTGTCACCTGGTATGCCGGCAGGAGGATCTGGCCACTACAGAGTGATGGGCAGGGCCAAAGTTACCACTGCCTTTGCCAGTGTGACAGCCCAGTCACCAAGAAGACCATCCTTGAGAGGTTGGCGGGGGTCTGCTGCCGCAGCCAGGGCCGCTTTCATGATGAGGCAGGAGCGCCCTCTCATGTCCTTTAGCTCCAGCAGCAGTGAGGAGGACCTGCTGGCCTTTAAGTAATTCCAGCAGTTTTTATGGGAGCCACAACATGGACTTATCCTGAAGGGTGGGCACTAGTTGGCCCTTGTTTTTAGTTTTGTTGCCCCACGTTTGTCCTCACCCAGATGGCCATGGATTGTTAGGACTCCCCCCATCAAAAAAAAGTTTTTTTTATCCAAGTTGTGCATACGTGCGCCTCATCCCTTTTTCCCCCTTTTCAGGTTATTTGGGGAGCCCCTCGAAAGAGGGTTTTTTAAAGGGAACCTTTGCTGCTATTTTTTTACCCATTTGGATTACAATTTTGCCTATGTGGATTACAAATTGCGACTGAGTTTGAGACTCTGCTCCAGTTCTATGACAAGCATCAGAAGAAAAGAGACTTAAACGTGTCCGTGAGCATACTAGGTAGGTGATATTTAAAATGTTTATATTATACTTATAATAATGTATTTGCACTATTTACCATATATGTGTCTCGAATATTCGCTCTGCCTCTGAGGAGTGCACACCGCGGCCTCTCCTCGTACGTGCCTGCGTATTACGTAGTCGCTTAGACAATAGTACGCTGAGATTCGTAAGCTATTTGTACGCTCATGCGTACGTCTTCTAAGAAGTTGCGTACATTTTGTAAATGAACGATCGTTATTAGTGAGCGAATGTTCGCTAATAGCACATAATAGTATATTTTGTACGCAAATACAACGATTCTATTCGTCGAATACACGAATTTTAGGAAAAGTTCGGCGAATAATTTTTTCAATGATTCGCTCATCTCTAATTGTTTTGTATATAATTTGGAAAATGTGGCCTTTCTCTCAAGTTCACCAGTTCTGTAATTATTTTTTTTTGTAATTTGGGTGAATTAATGCAGAGACCTGTACTGCATATTCAGGTGAGGATTTAGCAAAGATTTATGTAAAGTACAGATTATACTTCTCCCCTGTGAATTTATACCTCTCTTAAAGCACAATGTTTTGCTAGCTTTGGCTGCCATTGATTGACATTGGTTGTTGTTGCGCAGTCTGTGGTCCACTCCCAAAGCCTTCTGCATCATGGATTCACCCAATGTAATCCCATTTAGTGTGTAATTTGCATGGATATTCTAGCTTTCCAAACGCATAACTTTGCATTCATATATATTGAGCCTCATCTTTCCATTACTAAGTAAAGCTTTCAACCTGTCTAAATTCCTGTGAGCAGGAAAAAAAATCTCATCTCAGCTACAGCCTAGAATTATAGTGTCAAATCTGTAAATCTCAATCTATCATTAAAAATGTGTGCTACCCATTGTATACACAATGCTTAGTCAAAACTTCCCAAGTCACGGGAAAACAGAAAGGAAGATCATCTGTGTATTCTGGCTAAACAGAAACGTTGAATGCCACTATATAGAGGAAAAGCATATTCATCATCAAAATAGGAAGAAGGCTTTTTCCAAGAGTTAAAGTGTAACTGCCATTATTTTTTTTATTTTTATAATGTATAGGGGCAGTGATGCTGACGATTTTTCTAATATACTTTAATTACTGAAATCGTACATTTCTATTAGAAAAATAGATGTAAAGCGGCCCATTTTGAGCCTTAAAGGGAACCTGTCATCTCCGAAACACCCCCTGAACTAGAGTAAGCGGTGTATAGTGTAAGTGATGCTGAATCCGAATATGTAAGTTTTATCTTCATACTCACTTCCATTCTGACGCTGTGCACCCACAAACCGGCAGTAAAATACATTGACAGGACTCTTCTTTGAGTCCTCTCCATTATGTGAGTGAGCACCGGAGTCCACTGAGTGCATTTTACTGCTGGTTTGTGGGAGCACAGCGTCAGAATGGAAGTGAGTATGAAGATAAAACTTACATATTCGGATTCAGCATCACTTACACTATACACCGCTTACTCTAGTTCAGGGGGTGTTTCGATGACAGGTTCCCTTTAACAAGGCTCCTCTGCCTTCTGTTTACATAACACAGTCAGTGTTGAGCAAGTCTCCACAGTTATGTAAACAGAAGACAAAGGAGCGTTGCTAGGCCTCAAAATGAACCAATTTTGAGCTATTTTTCTAATAGAAATGTACAATTTCAGTAATTAAAGTATATTACAAAAATGGTCAGTATCACTGCCCCTACACATTACACAAATAAAAAAAGGGATGACAGTTACACTTTAAACATCTACTCAGGGATGAATTAAATAAAGCCTTTCAGCATTCCTTATATGTCTATTTTAGTAAACGCCTACATTTTCCATGACATAATTCTGTAGCATCTTTTCTTACAACTGGGCTGTTCCTCTGTTTTTCCTCCTGGAAATGTATAAATGACAAATGAATGTTACCATTTCGTTGTGTCAATAAGGCAAGGCTTTACGCAGTTGTGAGACTGTGCAGGGACATACAGTACTCTGTTGACAAATGGAAAGGTAACATTCATTTGTCAATAACTAAGGAACTGCACAATGCAATGTTCTAAGAAAACGTTTTCCAGAATAATTTCATGGAGAAAGCAATGAAAAATTGTGATCCCTGTGGTTAGTATTCAAGATCAAGCTAAATAGTAAAATAGCATGTTGCCCTTGAAAACTTTTTAATGTAGCAAACAGAAAAAAAAAATCTGTTATTCTGTGGTGCCTAGTACAGATGACCCCCAAGGCTGCATTCCTGGGGTCTGAGTTCACATGCGTACTGTACCCTGGAGACCTTTTAGGGAAGGGGGGCACTTGCCTAGGTATAAAGGATAGCTACATGTAACAGAATAAGCTCCACAGAAGACGTCTGTGTGAAAATTACCTGTCTCTTGTATCTACCATCTTAGGCGCCAGCACAATTTATTTCAAATGGCTGATTATTTCTTTACCTATGCTGTATGTGATCTAGCTGTTTATGTCTTTTATCACTACTTAGTAAATCTGTTATTCACTTAGCCATTGCTTAAGCTTAGTACCATTTTAAAAATAGGACAGACAGAATTATTATTTAAGATTAAAGGATCTGAATACTTTTGTAATAGTATGGGATTAATAATCTAGTATAGCCACAAAGTTATTCAATAAAATGTATCTGTATAGCACCACCTGCTGTTGATTCGTCTCCTTATTACCTTTAACCCTTCTAAGGTGGTCGCACAAGCTCAGTTCCATCTTTCAACTGTCACCTGTGATGTGAGAGAACTGCAGCAGAAAGGACACTCCCATTTCTGATTGTCCATATTACCTCCTTTGCTGCCTTGAACTTCAAGAAGCTTATAGACTCTACAGCCATATTGTTCACTTGTGTAAATGCTTCTGTCCCTGGACATATTTACCTGGCAGCTTGGTCATCTGCGTAGAAAATCCACATTTCAGAGAACACTGCAAAAGCGTACAGCAATTTGTTCAGCTTGCATACCATACCTGGATGCTTATGTCAAAGACAGTTAGAGAAGTACAGCATAAGGAAAATTGCTCTAAACAGACACTTTGGCCCATTAACTACCTGTGTAGGTGTGTCACCTGTAACAGCTTTTGGGAAAATATATTTTTTGTACCAACTGCCAGTCTGTGCATGCTAAGAACTGTCCTGATATGTTTGCATTTTAACTATTCAGTAAAGACCTGTACTGCTGCAAAACTGCCTCATCGTTTCTTCCTTCATGGCTACATTGCACCAACATTCACAGCTCCACCAAGGGACCCTGCCTTCAACATCAAGAGCACTTCAACTTTCTTCAGGCAGGAGAACCCCAAAACCAGATAGTGCCCCAAAGAGAAGAAAGGTGTGCCCTTCCCATTACTGCACGGCCTAGGAAAGCAACAGAGTGAGTGACTACTAGCACCACCATTTTTGCTGCTATCACTCCTCTCCTACCCTGCTGCACACTGCATTTGTTTCTATGCCCAAGAAAAAACAGGTCCTGCCTTGGGGTCATTGCTTCAAAATTGCCAGCTATCCTGGTCTCTGCAAGACTGCAAATCTGATTACTCAATATAACTAGTGGCTTGCATTATTTAAAGGTGGGCAAGACTTTGTTGCTTCCTGCTTTACTCAGAACAAGTCTTCTAAGCAAGAACCTTGTATGTGCCTGATGTCCCGTGGCAGCATATCACCATGGATTTTATTATGGAGCTGCCTTTCTTTTCTGATTGCACAGTAATCTGGGTGGTGGCTGATTGGTTCTTGAAGATGGCTAACTTCATGTCCTTGCCAGGTAATCCCTCTGCCAGTCAACTGACCAAGTTGTTTTTGGAACGCATTTTCCAGTTTTATGGGTTGTCCTTACAGATCATATCTGATCAAAGGGTCGAGTTTACTTCTAAATTTTGGAAGGCCATTTACAAGCTGTCAGATGTCAAATTGGACTTTTCCTCAGTGTACCATCCAGTGGTCAAGTGGAGCATGTCAATCAGTTCCTGGTCAATCTGCGACACTTCACCTCGGCACGACATGCTGACTGGGCTGCTTTACTCCCCTGGGGAGAATTTTCATACACAATTCCAGTAAATCTCTGGTAAAAACTCTTTCTTCATTGTATATGCCCATCAATTAAGGGTCCCCCTTCCTGTTACTGTCTCCTCTGGAGTTCCTGTGGCTGATTCTATTATCAATAGCCTCACCCAGATTTGGCAAGAAACCGAAACTTCTCTGCTTCAGGCCTCCACTATTATGAAGAAATCCATTGATCCCAAGAGCAGGACTCCACCTCTATTTTCTCCTGGAGACAAGGTCTGGCTCTAAAAAAGAACCTAAGTACCCTCCTACAAGTTGACACCCCACTTCATTGGTTCCTTTGAGGTGCTAAGCCTAAAACAGTTGCAAACTCTTTTCATGTGACCCTTTTCAAAGCCAGTGGTTTTAATTGTTATTCCAGAGCTTGATGCCCCTGTGCTGCTGAAAAAAGTCTTGCGACCATACAGACCAAAGAAGAGATGGCCTAAGGGGGAAGGGATATTGTTACATTGGCTTCTCTGCATCTTCTATTACCTATTTCTGCAGATTAACATGGCTGTATATCTTTGGTAACCTTGTGCATGCATTGTTCCTGTGAGTATCAGGGCATGTGTGATGACATTATGTGACGTTAAACAGATTTCGTCAGTGTGTGCACAATTGCTGATTCAGTGTACCAGACAGATCATTTGTGTATACACAGATACTCATAGTAACGGCACATGCATGTGATTATCAAGACCGTGCAAGAAGTGCGGCCGTGTTAATCTGCCGGCACATTAGAGAATTCTCTGTAGAGGAACGTTCCCTCACAGACATAAAATTAGTTCAGATAACAAATCAATTAATACCAGGATTTTGGTGGAAAGAAACATTAATTTTAACAACCAGTCTGTGCCAGTGCCAAGACAAATAAAATAATCGGATACATCAAAAGAGGCATACATGTTCAGGACAAGTACATAGTTCTGCCTCTATACAAATCACTAGTCAGATCACACATTGACTTGAATGAGTGTAGAAGATGATCTTTATATACTTAGGCCTTTCACTATGACAAGTGGTCATCCTCTATGTCTCTAGGAAAGTAGGTTTAACCATTGTGACAGGCAAGGCTTCTTTACTGTAAGAGCACTGACATTATGCAACTCTCTGCCACAGGATGTAGTGATGGTTGATTCATTGTACTAGTTCAAGGGCCTGGATGCCCATATTATTGGTACAAGATTCTGGAGGGCTATTGATTAAAATATTTATTCAGATTTCAATATTTGGATTTGAGAAAGACTTATTCCCTATGGGGTGACTGGCTGTTACACCAGTGCTCCAGATCCATCGCTGCTCTGCTTCTTCTATTAGGAACATTACTCAGGGAACACTACTACTCCCATTTCTGATTCCCATACTCCATTCCTCTCCTTTCTGTGTGCAGTTGCACAGCTGCTTCTAATTGCTAATCAGTTTGCCGGTATAAGACTGTGGTGCTGACTTAATTTCCTTCCCAGAACAATTAGGTTCCTAGTTTGCTACTTCCTGTTAAGGTGTTTGTTTTCATGCCTTTTTACCGGATTCTGCTTCCCAGCTGCCTGTCCTGACCTGTGTTTGTTTGCCGCTCCGATTTTCTGCTGCCAGCCCCTACCTCAGATCCTGTTCACATATTCACAATAACTCAGCCTGACTTGACCCCGACTGTCACTGACTTGACTGCCTTGTACCGATGTCTCAGACACCCATAGGTCAGCTGTCAACCACACTGGGACTGCTTCGGGAGGTAGCAGTCTGGTGGTCCCCAGCAGTGAAGTCCAGCTCCCTGTATAGGGGGTTTAAGGGTGAATATCAGGGAATCACCAGGATAACACCCTTAGATTTAACCCAAAGTCAAAACATTGATTGACAGTGGCTGCCATCTCAAAAAGGGTTTTGCCATCCTCTGGGACCAGCACTGTAGAAGTTTAGGTTGGACTAAATGGATCTTGTCTTTTTTTAAGACATATAGGAGATTTACCAAAACTGGTGTAAAATAGATCTGGGTTAGTTGCCCATAGCAACAAATCAGATTCCATGTTTCTTTTTTCACAACTCCTTTGAAAAATGAAAGGAGGGATCTGATTGGTTGCTATGGGCAACTAAGCCAGTTCTACTTTGCACCAGTTTGATAAATCTCCCGATTAATACTTATAGAACTGATAATGATGAAATGTGGTGTAAATCTAAGCTGTTGAAATGATGGTCCGTAGTCAGCAAACTGTGAAGCTTATGTTTTTGGATTTTATGACTGCTTAGGGTGGGTTGACATCACGTTTTATGCTTCCGTTTGATGTTTACGTTAGAAAAAAAGAATACAAAAATGCAGCACACCACATTCTTGTATCTTCCAGAGTCCGGTAAAAAAAAAAAAAAAAACGTATAAGTTTTTCTTACAATAGAACTGATGACACTGTATGGCATCAGTCTGAGGCATCTGTTTAACATATACATTTTTTGGTATACGTTAAGTGGATGGGAAAAACATTATGTGAACCCACACTTAAACTTGTTCTCATCTGATGTGACATTTGCCATTGCAATGCTACCACTACAAGCAGTTGAATCAAAAATAAAAGGTTATATGAGATTGCATTTATATACCCCTTAAATGTTAGTTCTAATGTTTGTGTTTCACAACCTCATAACACAAATAAATTACAACTCAGTTTAGCAATTGATGTATAAGTAGAAATGCTCTTTTTGTCCATTTCATAGGGCCCTCACCCCATGTACCCATTTCTGTGTGCACTTCTATACCTACCTGCACCTATGTGTAATGCAAAATAGTGCATTAAATTACAGCATAGTAACATACAGTGGGGAAAAAAGTATTTACTTGCACCAATTGTGCAAGTTCTCCCACTTAAAAAGATGAGAGACCTATAATTGACATCATAGGTAGACCTCAACTATGAGAGACAAAATGAAAAAAACAAATCCAGAAAATCACATTGTCTGATTTTTAAAGAATGTATTTGTAAATTATGGTGGAAAATAAGTATTTGGTCAATAACAAAAGTTCATCTCAATACTTTGTTATATATCCTTTGTTGGCAATGACAGAGGTCAAACTTTTTCTGCAAGTCTTCTGTAAGGGTTGGCACACACTGTTACTGGTATGTTGGCCCATTCCTCCATGCAGATCTCCTCTAGAGCACTGATGTTTTGGGGCTGTCGCTGGGCAACACAGACTTTCAACTTCCTCCAAAGGTTTTCTAAGAGACTGGCTAGGCCACTCTAGGACCTTGAAATGCTTCTTACGAAGCCACTCCTTCGTTGCCCTGGCAGTGTGCTTGGGATAATTGTCATGCTGAAAGACCCAGCCACGTTTCATCTTCAATGCCCTTGCTGATGGAAGATGGTTTGCACTCAAAATCTCACAATACATGGTCCCATTCATTCTTTCATGTACACGAATCAGTCGTCCTGGTCCCTTTGCAAAGAAACAGCCTCAAAGCATGATGTTGCCACTCCCATGCTTCACAGTAGGTATGGTGTTCTTTGGATGCAACTCAGCATTCACTCTCCTCCAAACACGACGAGTTGTGTTTCTACCAAACAGTTCTACTTATGTTTCATCTGACCATATGACATTCTTCCAGTACTCTTCTGGAACATCCAAATGCTCTCTAGCAAACCTCAGATGGGCCTGGATATGTACTGGCTTAAGGAGGGGGACACGTCTGGCACTGCAGGATCTGAGTCCCTGGCGGCGTAGTGTGTTACTGACGGTAGACTTTGTTACGTTGGTCCCAGCTTTCTGCAGGTCATTCACTAGGTCTCCCTGTGTGGTTCTGGGATTTTTGCTCACAGTTCTTGTGATCATTTTAACCCCACGGGGTGAGATCTTGCGTGGAGCCCCTGATTGAGGGAGGTTATCAGTGGTCTTGTATGTCTTCCATTTTCTAATTATTGCTCCCAAAGTTGATTTCTTCACACCAAGCTGCTTGCCAATTGCAGATTCAGTCTTCTCAGCCTGGTGCAGGTCTACAATTTTGTTTCTGGTCTTCACTATAGTGGAGTTTGGAGTGTGACTGTTTGAGGTTGTGGACAGGTGTCTTTTATACTGATAACAAGTTCAAACAGGTGCCATTACTACAGGTAATGAGTGGAGAACAGAGGAGCCTCTTAAAGAAAAGGTACAGGTCTGTGAGAGCCAGAAATCTTGCTTGTTTGTAGGTGACCAAATACTTATTTTCCACCATAATTTGCAAATAAATTCTTTAAAAATCAGACAATGTGATTTTCTGGATTTGTTTTCTCATTTTGTCTCTCATAGTTGAGGTCTACCTATGATGTGAATTACAGGCCTCTCTCATCTTTTTAAGTGGGAGAACTTGCACAATTGGTGGCTGACTAAATACTTTTTTTTCCCCACTGTATTTAGAAAAAGGTATGTGATGTACCATATAGGGTCTGCTGTTGTCCTATACAACATTTTACATTTCCTTGAGCTTAGTACATGTCTACACAGGATAGCCGCTTAGGAAACTGGTGTTAGACTACTAAGCTCTATGTAATATAATGTAATATAAAACAGTTAGCAAAAAATGTATTTGTACATTTGGCCCTTGTGTAACCTTGCATGTGTGATATATAAATATCTATATGGATGAAATCTTACTATATATAAATACCTATACATACAGTACCGTGCAACAGTTTGAGAGAGGTGGGTGGAAAATGCTGCAAAGTAAGAATGCTTTAAAAAAATAGAAGTGGTAATAGTTTTTTTTTTAATCAATTAACAAAACTCAAAATGAATGAACAAGAGAAATCACATCATTATCTGGCATGACCACCCTTTGCCTTCAAAAAAGCAACAATTCTCCTAGGTACTCAGAGTTTTTAAAGGAACTTTGCAGGGAGGTTGTTCCAAATATTTTGGAGAACTAACCGCAGATCTTCTGCGGATGTAGGCTTGCTCAAATCATGTAATCCCAGACAGACTCAATGATGATGAGATCAGGGCTCTGTGGGGGCCATATCATCACTTCCATTTCTTGATCTTCTATACACTGAAAATAGTCCTTAACGACATTGGCTGTATGATTGCGTCGTTGTCCTGCTGCAGAATAAATTTTTACTATTAACAATTCTTACTTTGCAGCATTTTTTCCACATCTGCCTCAAGTCTTTGCACAGTACTGTATATAACTTATATAAGAAGATGAACAACTTCTATGATGTAGCCCTCTCGCTTATATTCATGAATTTAATTTTAATACTCCATGCATATATGAGGAGTCAATGCATAATTGCTTCTTTTTGTAACGAGTCAGCTCCACTGCCTCCTAAAGGGTGTAAGATTTTTTCCACACATTTCTCCATTGTGAGTTGTGCTGTGTCATTACATGCCTTGTGTTATTATGCTAATCAGACACTCACGAACATTTCAGTCTCTTACAATGCCTACATTTTTTTCTAGGATTCAGCCAAGCATTGGCACATCAAACATATTAACATTCTAAACAGCTAAATAAGTTGTTACATAAAATGCCATAAAATACCTAATGTGTAAATGATGTGGCCTTTAATAGGCTGTATCCAGGTACTCTGCATCATGATACTCTATATAGATAATCTATCTATCTATCTATCTATCTATCTATCTATCTATCTATCTTCACATTGTACATGTATGCACCTTGATAGTAGGCATACAATCATTCAACAGTCATGATATATATATATATATATATATATATATATATACACACACACACTATACATTATGTCTTTCCTCATAGAGATCATCTTCATAAAGCACAGGGCTACAGAAAATACAATGAATTAACTCAGGTCTACAGTACTCATTCTTATGAAAGCTTCTGATTATGACAACATGACTAAAACAGGGGTACATTTAACCCAAAGTTATGTCTGTTGCTAGCTGTCAAATCATACTAGTCTACTCTTGTTGTCCCATGAGGTCTGGAGAGTGTTGGGGGTGAGTAAAATGAAGGTTGGAGGGGGTACTTGTCTCAATAATTAGACGCCCTAGGTGAGATCTAACGCCTCACAGAGGTGATGACACCTGGAGGGGGTTGAGAGGGGGATTTGAGGTGATGTGGAGAAGGTGTGCCGGGCTGGGGGGGGGAGACGCAGACACTTTCAGACAAGTGTGAAAAATTGTATGAGATGTGAAAAATTACGTGACAAAATCTAATAGTGATTTCCTCGCTTCCTTCAATCAATGTTATTCCATGTCTGTGGTGGTCCAGAATTCTAACCCTTTACTTGCCACAAAAGAAGGGAAGGAAAGAAACACACAAAATGAATCTCCAGCATAGAAGCCTTCTGTTCTCTCAGTCAAAGGATGACGTTAGCATCAAATGACGGTCACATTGGATTCAACAATTTGGTCATACGTGTAACTTACTACATGTTAGGTTGTTAAAGTCAACCTGAAAATAAACCAGACTTAGACTGATGTGAGATGCTGCAGATCTTAGCTCAGGAACAACTGTGTACAGGGCTGTAATTAAACGTATTCCATTATTCCTGACCTCAGATGGAATTACTCAAAAACTGAAGTACAGTACTTGTATCCAATTCTAGATTTACATCTCAGGAACTTGTATCACAAAATGCTCTTCTCTCTGTAAGATTCTGATCTGCTGTAATGATGTAATAGACATAGATAAGTACTCCCTGGATACCCAACTGAAAATATATCATATACGCTATATCAGCACTTTCAATGTAGAGTTGCATTACATGTTGAGTCTAAAATACATACGTATGTATTTAGGGGCATTTTTTTTATTGGGGCATTTCTTGTACGTGCAGTTTTTGATGCATTTTTTTTTGCGGTAAAAATGTCAGCACCAGCACCAGATGTTAGCTGAAAGTCTGGTGGTATCTGGTGTGATGGTGGTACCTAGTGGTGTTTTTTGGTGTTTAAGTTTCTGGCCTTTTTCTGGATTTTTCTTTTTTCTCAAAAGTGAACAAAACAAAAATGCCAGACCAGATTTGTGGGTGTAGAAGCCCTTATTCTGATTAAAGACCAGTTTCCCAAATATGCACTGCATAACCAATATATAACCTAGCATTGACTTTGAGGGGTTGCTGACCTTTCCTTTCCAAGCATAGGTTTTGTTTGACTAATGGAGAATCTGGTCATACTGCTGCTTCTTTCCTACAGTTCTTTGTACTGGTCCTCCTTTTGAGAATCTTTGTAATTTTGCACAACATTTGTAATATTAAACTAATAATGGAATAAAATCATTGTGTTGTGATATGGCTGCAGTTAAGGCACCTTTACATGCAGTAGCAGCATGCTCAAGACCTTCAAATCCCCACACACTTGCCAACCATGGTCTTCATATTTAAGTTTACGAATAACCAATTCCAAGTTCTCGTAGATTTCCTTTAAGTGTACAGAATGACCTACAGGTATGGAAGCGTAAAAACCACGTTGCTTGTTTACCTGCAAGAGATTGTTTACCTGCAAATAACAACAAAGGGCCAGAAGACAACTAGGGAAATTAAGAAATAGATTCTTTTTTTTTTGTCTAAAACTTGCTTAGTTATGTACCATATTTTTCGCTTTATAAGACACACTTTTTCCCCCCAAAGTAGGGGGGAAATTGCTGTGCGTCTTATAAAGCAAATACTAGTGAGCGCTTCCATTATAGAAGTGCTCACTAGTATGTATAAGGTGCAGGGAGCAGGGGAAACATACTCACCCTCCTGTGCTGCAGCTCCGCTCCGGTTCCTACGCTCCTTTGTCTTCTCTGGCGGGCGCTCCAGTGTCCTGACCGCATACAGTGTTAGGACACAGTGCGCGCACTATGACCTGAGGCTGCACACAGTCAGGTGACAGTGCAGCGCCGGCAGGAGAAGACAGAGGAGCGCCGGAGCGGAGCCATGGTGCTGGAGAGGTGAGGGAGGTTTTTTTATCCTTATGGGGCTGATCTGAGGTCTGATGGCACAGTGGGCTAATATGGCGGCACAATGGGCTGATCTGAGGTCTGATGGGGGCACAGTGGGCTAATATGGTGGCACAGTGGGGTGATCTGAGGTCTGATGGGGGCACAGTGGGCTGATATGGGGGCTGATGGGCTGATCTAAAGTCTGATGGGGTTAGAGTGGGCTGATATGGGGGCACAGTGGGCTGATGGGCTGATCTGAGGTCTGATGGGGTTAGAGTGGGCTGATATGGGGGCACAGTGGGCTGATATGGGGGCACAGTAGGCTGATGGGTTGATCTGAGGTTTGATGGGGGCACAGTGGGTTGATATGGGGGCTGATGGGCTGATCTGAGGTCTGATGGGGGCACAGTGGGCTGATATGGGGGCTGATGGGCTGATCTGAGGTCTGATGGGGGCACAGTGGGCTGATCTGAGGTCTGATGGGGGCAGAGTGGGCTGATCTGAGGTCTGATGGGGGCAGAGTGGGCTGATCTGAGGTCTGATGGGGCAGAGTGGGCTGATATGGGGGCTGATGGGCTGATATGAGGTCTTATGGGGTTCTGACATGGAGGGCTGATATGGGGGTCTGATGTGATGTCCTGAAATTTATGGGGGGTCTGATATGAGGTGCGATGAAAAATATTTCTTATTTTCCTACTCTAAAATCTGGGGTGCATCTTATCAAAGGGTGCGTCTTATAAAGCGAAAAATATGGTATATATTGCTGACCATCATATTTACAGTGCTAAATTTTGTTTTTTACATAACTCGGACAACCCCTTTAAGGTTTTTTGGCATTTTATTATCTTAAATGCACTTGTGTAATGTGAATTAATTAATAGTAATTTGGACTTTAAATTTGGTTAAAAACCCATAATATAAAAAAAATACCAAAAATTCAAAATAATTTGATAAATCTGAAGACAATTTTGCACTTTGTGGCAAATCCTGACATCTAGGAGTTTTTCAATATTTTATTTGTTTTCAGCACACCAAAATACAGGGTGGGTTATTTATATGGATACACCTAAATAAAATGGGAATGGTTGGTTGGTATACATTAGTATATGGGAGGGGGAAAACTTTTCAAGATGGGTGATGACCATGGCGGCCATTTTGAATTCGGACATTTTGGATCCAGCTTTAGTTTTTTCAATGGGAAGAGGGTCATGTGACACATCAAACTTATTAAGAATTTCACAAGAAAAACAATGGTGTGCTTGGTTTTAATGTAATTTTATTCTTTCATGAGTTATGTACAAGTTTCTGACCACTTATAAAATGTGTTCAAAGTGCTGCCCATTGTGTTGGATTGTACACCATGTTCCAAATTATTATGCAAATGATATTTATCTCTGATTTTCCTAAATGGTCGGTGCAAATGACAGTCAGTATAATAAAAGTTATCACCCATTAGAGTATACATCGAATTTTATTGAACAAACCTCCCAATGATAACAGTATATTCTTCAAAAATTAAAAAAACTCAAAATGCACTGTTCCAAATTATTATGCACAGTAGAGTTTCTAAACATTTTATATGTTTTTAAGAACTGAAAATGCTCATTTGTGGAATTTGCAGCATTAGGGGGGTCACATTCACTGAAATAAAAAGCTATTTAAATCCAAAACATCCTAACAGGCCAAGTTACATGTTAACATAGGAAGCCTTCTTTGATATCACCTTCACAATTCTTGCATCCATTGAACTTTTGGAGAGTTTCTGCTTGAATTTCTTTGCATAATGTCAGAATAGCCTCCCAGAGCTGATGTTTTGATGTGAACTGCCTCCCACCCTCATAGATCTTTTGCTTGATGATACTCCAAAGGTTCTCTATAGGGTTGAGGTCAGGGGAAGATGGTGGCCACACCATGAGTTTATCTCCTTTTATGCCCATAGCAGCCAATGACACAGAGGTATTCTTTGCAGCATGAGATGGTGCATTGTCATGCATGATGATGGTTTTGCTCCTGAAGGCACATTTCAGCTTTTTGTACTATGGAAGAAAGTTGTCTGTCAGAAACTCTATATACTTTGCAGAGGTCATTTTCACACCTTCAGGAACCCTAAAGGGGCCTACCAGCTCTCTCCCCATGATTCTGGCCCAAAACATGACTCCTCCACCTGCTTGCTGACTTTGCAGCCTTGTTGGGACATGGTGGCCATCCACCAACCATCCACTACTCCATCCATCTGGACCATCCAGATTTGCACGACACTCATCAGTAAACAAGACTGTTTGAAAATTAGTCTTCATGTATGTCTGGGCCCACTGCAACCGTTTCTGCTTGTGAGCACTAGTTAGGGGTGGCCAAATAGTAGGTTTATGCACCACAGCAAGCCTTCAAAGGATCCTACACCTTGAGGTTCGAGGGACTTCAGAGGCACCAGCAGCTTCAAATATCTGTTTGCTGGTTTGTAATGGCTTTTTAGCAACTGCTCTCTTAATCCAATGAACTTGCCTGGCAGAAACCTTCCTCATTCTACCTTTATCAGCACGAACACGTCTGCGCTCTGAATCAGCAACAGATCTCTTCACAGTACGATGATCACGCTTAAGTTTTTGTGAAATATCTAATGTTTTCATCCCTTGTCCAAGGCATTGCACTATTTGATGCTTTTCGGCAGCAGAGAGATCCTTTTTCTTTCCCATTTTACTTGAAAACAGTGGCCTGCTTAATATTGTGGAACATTTAGTTTTCCTTTAATTGGGCTCGCCTGGCAAACTAATTATCACAGGTATCTGAGATTGATTTCAGTGATCCAAAGAGCCCTGAGACACAATACCATCAATGAGTTTAATTGAAAAACAAAAAATTTAATCTTTATGACACTTAAATCCAATTTGCATAATAATTTGGAACATGGTGTAAATGCAACCCTCTTCTCCCACTCTTCACACACTGATAGCAACACAGCAGAAGAAATGCTAGCACAGGCTTCCAGTGTCCATAGTTTCAGGTGCTGCACATCTCGTATCTTCACAGCATAGACAATTGCCTTCAGATCGGGAGACCTTGGGGGCCATTCAACTGGTCCACGACGACCAATCCACTTTCCAGGAAACTGTTCATCTAGGAATGCTCGGACCTGACACCCATAATGTGGTGGTGCACCATCTTGCTGGAAAAGCTCAGGGAACGTGCCAGCTTCAGTGCATAAAGAGGGAAACAAATCATCATGTAGCAATTTCACATATCCAGTGGCCTTGAGGTTTCCATTGATGTAGAATGGCCCCACTATCTTTGTACCCCATATACCACACCATACCATCAATTTTTGTGTTCCAACAGTCTTGGAGGGATCGATTCAATGTGGGTTAGTGTCAGACCAATAGCGGTGGTTTTGTTTATTAACTTCACCATTCACATAAAAGTTTGCCTCATCACTGAACAAAATGCTCTGTGTAAACTGAGGGTCCTGTTCCAATTTTTGTTTTGCCCATTCTGCAAATTCAGTGCGCTGATCTAGGTCAATCTCGTTGAGATGCTGCAGCAGCTGGAGTTTGTAAGGGTGCCATTTGTGAGTAGCTAATATCCGCTGAAGGGATGTTCGACTGATGCCACTCTCCAGTGACATGCGGCAAGTGCTACGCTGTGGGCTCTTGCTGAATGAAGCTAGGACAGCCACTGATGTTTCTTCATTAGTGACAGTTTTCATGCGTCCACATTTTGGCAAATCCAACACTGAACCAGTTTCACGAAACTTGGCAAGCAGTTTACTAACTGTAGCATGGGAGATGGGTGGTCTCGTAGGGTGTCTTGCATTGAAATCTGCTGCAATGGCCCGGGTACTGCGTTCCCCAGACATCAACGCAATTTCCTATCTGCTCCTCACATGTTAACCTCTGCGACATGTCAATGGCTGTAAACAAAGAGAAGCTTGTAAATAACTAAAGAAAGAATAAAGTAACATTAAAACCAAGCACACCATTTTCTTGTGAAATTCTCAATAAGTTTGATGTGTCACATGACCCTTTCCCATTGAAAAAACTAAGTTGGATCCAAAATGTCCGACTTCAAAATGGCCGCCATGGTCACCACCCATCTTGAAAAGTTTCCCCCCTCCCATATACTAATGTGCCACAAACAGGAAGTTAATATCACCAACCATTCCCATTTTATTTAGGTGTATCCATATAAATGGCCCACCCTGTAATGGAAATTACATGAAAATAATCAAACAGCTTTTTAATCGCAGACCTGTGTTATTTTTTTATTTTTGTTTTATATTTTTAACTAAGTTTTTTGTAAATATTTCCTTGGAAACCCCCTTTAAACTTGCTGAATCAATAGTAAACAGTGATTGGTCAGAGGGTCCCTCAACTGTAATCTGTGGTGAAGTCTGGTAGCCATGACACACCACTGAGATGACATGGGAATGATTCTGCAAATAACTTTATCAAAGTTCAAAGGATTTTGGCCTTTCCAATAACAACAACACTATAGTCTCATACATTTCTCAGTCTGGCTGAGAGGATACAGATTTATCATGTTTCACCTGGCTGAGTGTCATCTGTTATGGTGGGTTAATTCTGTAACCTCTTTTTCTATTTTGAGGCTTCAGGAGTTCCTCTCTGATACTCCTTCGTCTGGACACTCTTTTTGTAGGCTTTTGTCTCTTTCTTTCTAGCCTCAGACTGTAGGTCCCCCAGCTCACCGGATGCACAGAGTCAGCTAGCCAGATTCACCAATTCTCTGCTGAGTCACCAGACTGATGGCAAAAGCTCCACACTTTTTTCACTTTACTTCGTCCCTTGTGGGCAATACACAGCCTCAAGCGTCCCCATGCTTGCTACTAAAGCCAGTTACTCAGTTTTCCCCCTTTTAATAATAGTGGTTGGGGCTGACACCCAAGCGCAATATTGATGGGTCATTTCCCCTGCCATGGTCAATTTGGAGATCAGAACCAGTCCCTCCCAAATTTCGTCCCTCCCAAATTTCCCCAAATTCTATATGGCTAACAAGGTCTTACCACCTCAAGTGGCCCACTCTCAACAAACCCCAAATAAGACATAGCAAACTTCAATAACTTGTCTTTAATGAGTTACAGGCTGCTGCAATCTCCCTATGGCCCTCCTTAACAAAAGCCAGCCCTTATTACATTTGACATTAAAATAAAACAGCTAAAACTAAAATTCTCTTATAAAGTGGGACATACTTCCCACCCACCTTACAGTCCTGAAGCCCCACCACAGGATCATGGAGAATTATGCTGAAATGTATGTAGTGTAAAGACCCTCACACAAATGAGCTGAATCTGTCATTTAACACCCAGTCCTTTTGTTCTCCTGGGAGATAAACCACCACCAGAGGTGTCGGGCAGCAGCTTTCTCCTCTCTCCCCATTGACAACACATACACGCTCAGGCGGACCAAGTGTGTTTGTGTATGGGGAAGTCAGGAGAGATAGCTCTTTGCTGAACAAGCATTTGATTGATAGTGATTGAAGGTATATTGACACCTTAAGAATGGTAAAAATAACAATGCATATACTGAAGATGATGTTCCCTTTTGCACCCAACCTTTTATTGCACTGTAATGCATCTAAAATAAATTAAAGCCATTTATTGTCCTAATTATAAATATCCTACAATTTTAAGTTAACAGTCCCTATGCAGTCTCTCTATTATTACAGACTACATGCAAACCATGTCTGGAATATAATTCTGCAGTCATTTATTACAAATTGTAATCTAATCCCCACACGTAATCTCCGATCCTCACAAGACCTCCTTCTCTCCTCCCCTCTTATCACCTCTTCCCACAATCGCCTCCAGGATTTCTCCCGTCCATCCCCCATACTCTGGAACTCTCTACCCCAACATATCAGAGTCTCACCTACAGTGGAATCCTTCAAAAGAAACCTGAAAACCTACCACTTCAGACATGCCTACAGCCAATGACCCTGCTGCCTCTATACCGCCATGACCAGCTTTACCCTCACCTACTGTGGCCTTCTCCCATACCATATAGATTGTAAGCCCTCTCTCCTTGTGTACCAGTTTGTAACTCGTCTTGTTCATGCTTAGTGCAATTGTCTGTATTATGTATGTATAACCCTTTTGATATGTACAGCACTATCGAATAATTGGCGCTTTAATAATAAATAATAATCTAACCCCTCTCTTTGCTAACATACATGTATACAATAAATGTGGGGTTGATGGAAAGAGTAACAAAAGACTGTAGGATCTGACAACATACGGTTTGCAGTTGGAAAATTTTGCATAGTACCTGTGTGGTAGACATGCAGTTTATGAGCGTCCATATGCAGTAAGATTTTTTTTGTCACCATCTAAAGTCAAATCTGAATTTATACTTATAATATCATATGCTGAAATATCCACTTTTCACTGTTTCAGTCTACATTCAATGTTGAATAATTTAAGATACTTATTCTACGGCTTCCGGTTCCTGCGCCAACATGGAGAGACTTGAGTGAGAGTAGCTCCATGCAGCAATTCTCCAAACTGCCCATTCCATACTGGCATCAGCCCGGAACAACTACATTCATCTGAGATTGGACCAGTCTATGGATCGTATTATTGTACCCATGGGGCGCAAAACTAAACCTAAAGGTCAGGGCAAACTTGTAAAGTGCACAGCTAAAGAAACAATCATGGCGGATGAGGATCTACTCCCTCCCACTTTATCTACCTTCGGCCTGCAGTCAGACCCAGCGCTCCCAGAGTTTGATGATGAAGGAGGGGACACCTGCATCGACTATCGGAAACTAGCTATAGAGGTGGTGAACAGGATTATACCTGACCTCCAGAACTCTATCAAACACGAGCTCTGCGGGCGGAGGTAGCCGATCATGGTGGCAGACTTGATGAGGTAGAACATAGAATTCAAACACTGGAGGAGTCCAGCAATACAATGCATAATATACTCAACAACACCATGAGGGAAAATCATCTCCTGAAAAATAATAGATGACCTTGAAAATAGATCCCATTGAAACAACTTGCGGGTCATAGGTGTGCCAGAGACCGCCCCTCCCCCTCAAGATCTTTTGCAGCTCTGCGAGTCAGACATACCAGCAGCTCTGGAAATACCTGACTGATGCAAGGTGGAAACAGCCCACTTGAGGGCTTAAGGTGCACTTTTGAAACTCTTCAGTGCTGCTTTTTGCTATATCAGGTTAAGTTTGTACTTTCTGTTCTTGGGGTAGGGGGTAGTTTGGGCTGGGGGCACTGGCGTAGCTATAGGGGTCGCAGCGGTCGCACTTGGGACTCGGCCCCTAAGCCAGGGGGGGCCCAGTGGTGCTCAACTTTTCCCTTTATAAGATCATCTTATAAAGGGAATACTAGTGAGCGCTTCCATAATGGAAGCGCTCACTAGTATGCAGGAGGAGGGGAAGAGAAGCGCTGCCAGCGCTGTACTGTACTTACCCCTCCTCCTGCAGTACAGCCTAAAATCTATTGGCTTCTTTGAGGTTGTGACGTCATTTGATCATGTGACCTCTTCTTCCCGCCCCTTGCAGACTGTGCCAGATAGAGGAAAAGAGCAGTGAGGAGAAGCACAGTAAGAGCAGCACTGCTTCATCCAGAGCAGAGAGAGTGCAGGCAGGTCTGCAGTGGGCAGTGATTTCTGGTGAGGGGTCTGGGGGCTGTATTTTTATGTAGTTTGCAGTGGAGAATATAAGGGGTCTAAGAGCTGCTGGAAACTCTTATAAAGTCAACTACAGTTACATTACTCATCATACGTCACCTTGCAAGGTATTTTTAACTCCTTAGTGCTCCCTCCACACTCTGGGTTTTGCCTCCTCTGTGCCCTCTCCACATGGTGTGTTTTGCCTCCTCTGTGCCCCCTCCATACCGTGGTTTTGCCTCCTCTGTGCCCCCTCCACATGGTGCATTTTGCCTCCTCTGTGCCCCCTCCACACGGTGCGCTTTGCATCCTCTGTGCCCCTCCACACGGTGCGCTTTTCCTCCTCTTTGCCCCCTCCACACGGTGGGTTTTGTCTCCTCTGTGCCTCCTCCACACGGTGCGCTTTGCCTCCTCTTTGCCCCCTGCACACGGTACGTTTTGCCTCCTCTTTTCCCCTCCACACGGTTTCTTTTGTCTCCTCTGCGCCCCCACCACACGGCGGATTTTGCCTCCTCTGTGCCCCCTCCACACGGTGGGTTTTGCCTCCTCTGCGCCCCCTCCACAGGGCAGGTTTTGCCTTCTCTGCGTCCCCTCCACAGGGCGGGTTTTGCCTTCTCTGCGCCCCCTCCGCACAGTGGGTTTTGTCATCTCTGTTCCCACTCCCCACGGTGGGTTTTGTCTTCTCTGCGCCCACTCCCCACGGTGGGTTTTGTCTCCTCTGTATGACCCTGTATGCTCTGTAGAGCTGTATGTAATGTTTTCCAAGTATGTCTTTAAAGGGGTTGTCTTTTTTTTTTTTTTTTGTACGAGCGCTTCCTTCTCTGCTCTGTTTACTGCTCATCACTGCAAATGCTACAGCGAGCAAGTGAACAGAGCAGAGAAAGCAACTCTCATATGAGCAATGCCCTCTCTTTAAACAGCTGATCGTCGGGGTGCCGGAGGACCCCAGCTGATCTGATATTGATTACCTATCCTGAGGATAGGTGATCAGTAGTAAAAAGAGGACAACCCCTTTAACAGTAGGACTGGAGAGAAGGGGTTAAGTTGAGAATTTGGGATGGGGGGCGTGTCAATATTTGCCTTGGTGCACCAGCGCCAGGTTGGGGGAGGGGTGGCCCAAGCTGAACTGTTGCACCAGGGCCCATGAGCCTTTAGCTACACCCCTGACTGGGGGGGGGGTCATTATACACAACATGGAATGTAAAGGGACTCAGATCCCCCCAAAAAAGGATAATGGTGCTTTGACATCTTAAACGGCTGAAAACTGATGTAGTGCTTCTTCAGGAAATGCATTGATGGAATTGGACCTCCACAGAATGCATGTTATGGGTGGGGCGGGTGCTGGGGTCTTCATCAATTTATTCTAGGTGAGAGTTTTAGTATTATTGCGCAAAAATCTATTGTATTCTGTTCAGTCATATTCCTTTGATCAGGTAGGAAGGTTTATGCATGCACTCCTTCAGTCCCCATCAGAAGATATCAGTCCTAATGTCCTATATGGTCCTAATGATGCCAATACTTCCTTTTATGATGCTGTAGGGGCCAAATTACTTGCTGTTCC
The DNA here is from genome assembly GCA_900303285.1 of Rhinella marina. NCBI lineage: Eukaryota > Metazoa > Chordata > Amphibia > Anura > Bufonidae > Rhinella > Rhinella marina. Next base: position 27,833 of record ONZH01014189.1, on the reverse strand, counting down.
TTGTGGGAGCAAAATTGTGGCTGGAGATACAGTGCCTTGCGAAAGTATTTGGCGCCCTGGAACTTTTTAACCTTTTGCCACATTTCAGGCTTCAAACAAAAAGATATAACATTTTAAATTTCTTGGTGAAGAATCAAAAAGTGGGTCACAATTGTGAAGTGGAACGAAATTTATTGGATCATTTAAATTTTTTTTTTAATAATAAAACTGAAAAGTGGGGCGTGCTAAATTATTCAGCCCCCTTGCATTAATACTTTGTTGCGCCACCTTTTGCTGCGATTACAGCTGCAAGTCACTTGGGGTATATCTCTATCAGTTTTGCACATCTAGAGACTGAAATTCTTGTCCATTCTTCCTTGCAAAACAGCTCGAGCTCTTTGAGGTCGGATGGAGAGCGTTTGTGAACAGCAGTTTTCAGCTCTTTCCACATATTCTCAATTGGATTCAGGTCTGGACTTTGACTTGGCCATTCTAAGACCTGGCTACGTTTATTTTTTAACCATTCCATTGTAGATTTTGCTTTATGTTTGGGATCATTGTCTTGTTGGAAGATAAATCTCCGTCCTAGTCTCAGGTCTTTTGCAGACTCCAACAGCTTTTCATCCAGAATGGTCCTGTATTTGGCTCCATCCATCTTCCCATCAATTTTAACCATCTTCCCTGTCCCTGCTGATGAAAAGCAGGCCCAAACCATGATGCTGCCACCACCATGTTTGACAGTGGGGATGGTGTGTTCAGGGTGATGAGCTGTGTTGCTTTTACGCCAAACGTATCGTTTTGCATTGTTTCCAAAAAGTTGGATTTTGCTTTCATCTGACCAGAGCACCTTCTTCCACATGTTTGGTGTGTCTCCCAGGTGGCTTGTGGCAAACTGTAAACAAGACTTTTTATGGATATCTTTGAGAAAGATATCCACTCTTCCATAAAGGCCAGATTTGTGAAGTGTTGGACTGATTGTTGTCCTATGGACAGACTCTCCCACCTCAGCTATAGATCTCTGCAGTCCATCCAGAGTGATCATGGGCCTCTTGGCTGCATCTCTGATCAGTCTTCTCCTTGTTTGAGATGAAAGTTTAGAGGGATGGCCGGGTCTTGGTAGATTTGCAGTGGTCTGATACTCCTTCCGTTTCAATATGATCACTTGCACAGTGCTCCTTGGGATGTTTAAAACTTGGGAAATCTTTTGGTATCCAAATCCGGCTTTAAACTTCTCCACAACAGTATCATGGACCTGGCTGGTGTGTTCCTTGGTCTTCATGATGCAGAACCCTGAGACTATCACAGAGCAGGTGCATTTATACGGAGACTTAATTACACACAGGTGGATTCTATTTATCTTCATCAGTCATTTGGGACAACATTGGATCATTCAGAGATCCTCAATGAACTTCTGGAGTGAGTTTTCTGAACTGAAAGTAAATGGGCCAAATAATTTTGCATGCCCCACTTTTCAGTTTTATTATTACAAAAAAAGTTTAAATGATCCAATAAATTTTGTTCCACTTCACAATCGTGACCCACTTGTTGATTCTTCACCAAAAATTTAAAATGTTATATCTTTTTGTTTGAAGCCTGAAATGTGGCAAAAGGTTGAAAAGTTCCAGGGGGGCCGAATACTTTCGCAAGGCACTGTATGAATGTGATGCTTAAGCACAAGGAGCATCATCGTGGCACTCAAAGTAGGTCACTAGTTGCCAGACATAGAGACCTAGTGCTCTCTCGATTTAGCCAGGCTCATTACCTAAGGGATATCTGGAGTGCGCTGCATCCGGAGGGGCGGGAATATATACATTACTCCTGTGCTCACAACTCATGGTCCAAGATAGACTACATTCTACTATCAAGGGATTTGCAGAGTACGGCAGATATGACCAAAACTGAGGATTTTTCTCTGACCAGGGGCGGATTGGGAACTCAAAGTGGCCCTGGAAAAAAAAGTAATAGTAGCCCAATGTTGTGGGTGGAGCCAAATTGGTAGAAGGTGTGGCCAAGCTAAATAGGCGGGGGCAGCAAACCAGCCTAATTTTTACCTTAGTGACAAAGCATTTTTGTTATCTTTCTTCATCCTCCAAGAGCTGCACCTTTTTTATTTTTATGTCAATGTAGCTGTAACTCTCATATCTCTGGAACCCCCATAGAAATGAATGGAGCGGCCTGTCGGGCATACTTGCAGCTGCTCCATTCATTTCTATGGGGGTTCCATGGAACTCTTTGTTTTTCTTTTTTTTTCCACCAAAATCTGGCTTACTGTCATTCATAAATGACCCTCATTATTCCTAAAGGTCCGAATGCACAGATTGCCTTTACTTGATTAATTAAATGATGTAGTAAACTGCTAGTTTATAAAGGGCGTTGGCACATATCATGGTTCTGCCGTGTGTTTGGTGCGGCAAAAACAATATACCTGCATTGATTGTGTGCTTTCCTCCAGTAAACACAGCAAACTTAAATTACATTAATGTAACTCTAGTTTTAATTAATGTAATTGAGTTTTGCTGTGTGTTTTCCTTTTGCTGGACAAAAATGCACCATAAATGCAGGTATATTGTTGCAAAAACTGCATGTGTGGTGCGTTTTTTTTTTTTTGCTGCACCAAAATGCACAGGCAACATTCGTGCGGTTGCTGCAGATAGATGCAGGTCCATTCAGGTTGAATGGGTCTGTGATCCGTCAGCACCACAAAAAAAATATAACATTTGAACATATTGAATATGTTTCAACATGTTCTATTTTTTTTTGCGGTGCGGAGGCACAGATAGAAACCACACGGAAGTGCTCCAAAGTGCTTCCGTGGGGCTCCATTCCGCATGACACCTTCTGGATTGAAGACCTATTCACTTGAATAGGTCCGCATCCATGATGCAATGCACAAACGGCTGGTGCCCGTATGTTGCAGACCTGCTGTTTGCTGGCAGCAATACAGACCTGGTCGGCAGACGGTCATGTGCATGAACCCTAATACAACATAACAGCAGAAGTGAGTGTTAGAGATGCAAAAACACCCAGAACTGTGTGCACAGCTTTACTGCCATTATACATCCAGTGGAGTCCTCTGTTACTCCAGGGGTCCTGGTGTGTATAGTGGAACTGACAGTTATTTACCACCTGGCAGACAACCTACTGACACAAGTGTAATGTTGTGTTTATGCAGGACATTATCTTGTTCAGCTATGGACAATTGATTTACAGCTCCTTTAAAAAGGTGGTGGCCAGTGCCCTCTCCCCTCCAACATCCCTTCCCCATTCTGAGGACTCGGCAGCCCATAAAGATAACGTGAATTAAACAAACATCGACTAAACATCTTCTAAACTAAACTACACTCAGTCAGACCTGCTCTCAGCAGGGGGTCAGGAGAGGCAGCGCTTAGGCTAGTTTCACACCTGCGTCAGGGGACTCCGGCCGGATCCATGCTGCCGCAGGTGCACGTGTGAAGCCGGAACTACGCTCAGGCCCCATTCACTGTAATAGTGGGCAGGCCACGGATCCGGCTGCAGCACGGCAAACCCTGCCAAGAGGCGGCCGGAACAAAAGTACAACAGAGCCGGCGTCCCTTGACGCAGGTGTGAAAGTACCCTTACTTCTTCCGTGCTGCTAGCTCTGTCTACAGAGTAGAGGACTGCAGCTGCTCCATCATTTAGCGTCTGCTTCCATCCGCACTGGAGTGAAGAGGGAGGAGCAGTACTGGGCTCCCTCTCTCTGCCGTTTAGCCTGTGCGAGGCCATTGAAGCTCCACGGTATTCTCGTTGGTGGCTGTTACTAAGTGAGGGGAGGAGCAGCTGCTTCAGAATATTCCACAGACAGCAGGGCCTGCGATGTGTGCTACAGCCTGCCGGCCCTGTGCACATACAATGTGTGATAATGACAGTGCAGCACATACAGTGCCAGTGGCCCGCTACATAGTAAAAGGCAATCGGCCCACCGGGAATCTCCCTGGAGGGGTACATTGTCAATCCGCCCCTGTCTCTGACGATGCCCTGGTTCAAATCACACTAACTGATAATATTCCCAGGGGTCCAACTATATTTTGCGGTTCCCATCACCATAAAGTAGCAATAAACAGTTTCAGAGCGAGATGTGGTGGGCAGAGTTCATGGAGCATAACGGGGACACTGAAAACATACAACTCTTATGAGAAACAGGAAAAGCAGTCCTTAGGGGGAAATTGATCTCATATACGTCCAGACTTAAGAAGGTTACACTGACAGTACTTGCATCCTGTAGTTCTTCACTCAGGGCAACATACACTTCTTACAAGGTATCACCAACCCCTCAAACAAAGTAAACTTGGGAACTGGCCAAAAAGGAATATGAGCAATAGGTTAAAGGGGTATTCTCATTTCAGACAATGGGGCACATCTCTGGCAAATAGAGCTTTGAAAGTCACACCATGCCCGGCCGCCGCTCCCATTAATTTCTATGGGGCTGACGGAAATAGCCAAGCCAGTGCTCAGCTATTTTCAGCTATCCCGTAGAAATGAATGGAGGGCATCCTAATGATATGCTCTATTGTCTGAGTTGGGAATACCCCTTTAAGAAAAAAGAGGATCTGTATAGAACAACTTTTTAAAAATAGCAATAAAAACAGGAAGCCTCTATCGAGATTAGCCAGGGGACCTTGGCAGTCAGCTCCTATTCTAGCCTTGAAAGAGAAACAGGGCATTGTTCACACATCACCGCATAAAATCAATGCTGTATTGGAAGCGTTCTATACGTATCTTTATGCGGGTGGGGGTTCGGACCCAGATGTGGCTGCACAAAGTATCCCTTCCCAAGCTCTCCAGTGAGAATCTCAAGATCCTTAATGCCCCCGTATCAGAAACTGATACTCAGAGAGAACATTACACCCACCCTATCTGCCCTCTATAATTCCTATATAGCAAGAGGTGAACTCTCACCTACCACCAACATGACATACATCAAGGTTTTGCCGAAACCAGGAAAAGACCCCATGCTAGCATCCTCCTGATGCCCAATATTCTTAATCGTGGTGGACTTAAAAATTTTGCTCCCCTGAGGTCCCTTCTGCTATCCCTGGAGCAAGCTGGTTTCATTAAGAGCACAACCATAGTTACCAATATAAGAAAGTTGTTGGCTGTTCTGTATTAAGCTGCGTCCCCTTGTGCACCATTCCCCAGCCCATCTTACCATTGATGCAGAGAAATCATTTGATAAGATGGCCTGCGGCTGGTTGGGCAATGTGTTAGACGCCCTTTTCGGCAATATCTATCGGTATTATATAAAGATCCTACTGCCAGAATATGAACACACGTTTTTTTTTGTCACCTGCCTTTAACCTTCAGGGCCTTTAACCTTCAGGGTTGTCCCCTAGCCCCTCTATTATTTAATTTGGCAATAGATACCATACAGGGGATACAGGTGGGTAATTTAGAAGTTCACCACACACTATTTGCCAATGACCTCTTGGTATCTTTGGCGACGCTGTTTGACTTATTACAGCAGTTTGGAGCTTTTTCTGGTTTCAAGATAAATGTGACAAAATGCAAGTTCTTAGACCTCTCCCTAAAGCATAGAAGTTGGGATTGGGCATCTTTTCCTATGACGCTAGCAACTAGGTCAGTGAAATACTTAGGGATGCATATCAACAAAATGCCCAAATCCATATATCATCTAAACCACTGATGGTGAACCTTTTAGAGACCGAGTGCAGGGGGAGAGGATTTGTTTTTTTCTTTATCTCTATGTACATATTTTTATATTATTGGAAATCCTTCCTGGCTTATACTGTATTATCAGATATTGTATGTCCAATATTATATAATTTACTGTATGTAGGGGTGTATAACATTGAAAAATCCAATAAAGTGTGTTAAAAAAAAGATATATATTCTAGGGTGATCAGATCACATTCAGTATCTTTTGGACTCATGAGTGTTGCAGTGTACCCATGCAAGTATGGTGGTAGGAAACAACTGGACCACAATAGTAACTTTACTGATCTCACTTGGGGCAGTAAGCTTAGCAGTTAGTGTTTTTACACAAAACAACTGGCTTCATAATTACGGGCTCATGTGGGGAAACATGCATGGTGGTTACAACAGTCTCCTCTGCCAATAAGCCAATGCTGCTACTAGCTTCAGTGGACGACAACCTGTCCTCGAGTTTCCCTCTCAGTGGAAGCAATGGAGATGGCTGATGCAGCTTTTTACAAGCCAAAACAACTTGTAACAGAAAGTAAATTATTAAACTCATTTGTTTTTCATATTTTTTATATTAAAATAGCACCAACCAAAAATGTACCTCCAGATCACTCAGTGACATGAACTATATATCCAATGAAAAGCTATAGTACCTGCAAATGATATGTCAGTCCTAGTTAATATCAAATGAATAACCAATAGTAATGTTTATTAGAACATATGCAAAATGGCCATCACAATCAATTCAAAAACCCAGTTAAAACCAACAAATATGGTTGTTATTGTTCTGCAAAAAGATTGTATCATCAACAACAGTTAAACAAGCACATCAAGTCCAGTTCAAATTCAAGAATCCCAGGGAATGTAATAAAAAGTCTTCTCACATACAATGGTACAAGAGACCAAATAATTAAACAGAAAAAAAATCCCAAAATGCATAAAGAAGTAAAACAATTAAAGTGCATAAGTCCTTCCACCAAATGACCCAAAGGGGTTAGTACGGCAAATATAAGGGTGTCCAAAAACATCTAAATTGAAAGAGTAGACAAAATACAGACCCATATGGAATAAATAACAATGCTGCAGCGAGACCACCAGCAGCAGATTTGTACTGAATTCTTGTTATCTCTGACTACATTGTATTGTCGACTAAACAGCAGTTAGGTTTTAAGGACTGCCTCCAAAATTTTAAAAGTGACTATACTGTAGATATTCATTGAGAAAAAGACCTGATGGTATTCAAATACAGTACCAAATAGATAAAATATTTAACCTCTTCACAACTTGCGCCATACATGTATGGTGTAAGTCGAGCATGCGCCGTTCCCGCTGGGTACCTGCTTTTTTACATAGCAGACACCCCAAGGCAGAGTCTGTGAATGATCAACGATAATGCTCTGAGGCCTGGCATGACGAAATTACAAAGTTCCTATCAGGGCCTGCGGGTGGCAAGACTTGATTGGAGCACACTGAATCTCCCATAGGTTGGAATGTTAAGTCATTGTAGTATATGGGAGAAGAAGATCGCATGTTACAGTCCCTTGGGGGATTTAAAATGAGGGTGAAAAATAAAATTATTAAAATATCTAAAAATTCAAATCACTACCCCCATTTTAAAGATAAAAATAAATGATAAAATAATAAAGTTCATTAGTATAGCCACGTCCCAAACACCCAAAATATTAAAATCTAAAAATATTTATTCTGTATGGTGAGTGGCGCAATGGAAAAAAAATACAGAACTGACAATTTCACCTCCCAAAAAAATGGTATCAATAAAAACTATTATTTATTTCACTCACTGATATGGCACTGACATTTTCTGCAGCGCTTTACAGACATTGGCATCACGCTGTCACTAAAGAGGCTCACAATCTAAGTTCCCTATTAGTATATCTTTGAAGTGTGGAAGGAAATCCATGCAAACAAGGGGAGAACATACAAACTCCATGCTGATGTTGTCCTTGGTTGGATTTGAACCTAGGACCCCAGTGCTGTAAGGCACCAGTGTTGCGAGGTACCAGTGCTCAACATGCAACCCTCTACAGATCACTCTACAAAAATGAGCCCTCTTATAGGTCTATACACATAAATATAAAGTCGTTAGGTGGGTCAGAATATGGAGATGCAAGAAAAACTTTTATTAGTATTAAAACAAGAAAAACTATAAAAATGTGGTATCGCTGTAATTGTACTGACCTGGAGAATAAAGTTTAACAGGGAACAACCTAAAAACAAAAGCAATACAACTATGATGGAATTGTGTTTTTTTCCAATTCCTCTCCATTTGGAATTTGTTCCAGCTTCCCACTATATCACATGGAATAATTAAACAAAGCCATTAAAAAGTACAACTTGTCCCACAAAAAACAATCCCTCATACATCTATGTCAATAGAAAAATAAAAAAAAGTTAAGGAAGGCAGGGAGCAAAAAATGAAAATGAAAAAAAATTAAAGTCACTGCACCCTTAAGGAAACACCACAAGCTCCATTTCCAAGTGAAGAATTTACTAATACCTGTTCTATCTCCAGATTTTTCCTGGAATCTATAGGACAGATTTTTTGCCTTATATGTGCAGTAATCTCTTTTTCCATTTAGTGTGGAGATGTCTACTAATCCATGGCGATTGGGAGCAAATATAAAAACGTCTTCATGAAGCTACCTTCCTATCACAGAAGGTATTAAAGAGTAACTGTACTTTCAATTTTACATAAATAAATAGTACAAGTGACCACAGGAAACTCTGTATTATGTTTTATCAGTGAGAAATGTATAGTTCTCATGCTATCAGCTTTGAATTCCATCTCATGAAAGAGGATCATATTACACATGTCAATACAAGTCTATGGAGAGGGGATAGAGAAGTGAGCAGCATCATTAGCAAGATGGGACTCAAAGAGAGACACTAAAGACTCTGCACAGCTTCATAGAAGAATTATATCTTAACACATCTGCCAAATTCACAACCAATACAGGCAGTTACAGTACCTCTCTGTAATCTCCTCCATGATCCTGGAGCATACTCTAAGTGAATAAGAGCTTAGGAAGCAGCTTTTCCGCTACTCTTGTGTGCTGTGAATGATAGCCAGTCTCCACCCACTATGTCTGAGATATTTACAAACTAGATGTTCAGCATATACAGTAGGAAACTGCTAAAAATGCCAGATACAAAGGATACAGTGACCAGAAATAGTGTTATTACTCACATTCACAGACTGTACTGTATATCATATTTTACAGCCATGAAAATTTGCCTTTGTGTAGTGCTATCTGTTTAACTTTGTTTTATACCAGAAAACCTGTAGCTAAATACTTGATGACCCTGCTCCACTTCCTTTACATAATTGCAACTACTCTGTTAACTCTACATTGTCTAGTCAAGTATGGAACTAAAGGGACATTTCAATCAAATTTCGATCAATTTTTTAAAATTACATATTGATATCCTCTGTGAATGTTCTGTGTATTTTCTTTTAAATATAAAACAAGTTGATGGTTTTCAGGATATATATTTTTTTAAATCAATTTATGTATTCTACTTCCTGTCCTTTTTTTAATTTAATTTTTGGATTTTTAGCATGGCAAACATGCTCACATAACTCTCTCAGTCAGACCATCAGTCTGACCAGCTGTCCATTAGTGATTCTAGTGATTCCATTAGAACATCACAGTTACACTTATTGTTGGCTCTATATTATTATTATTTGCTTTATCTAAGCCTATTAAGAGAACAATATAGCTGTTATATTGATATTCTTATTCTATGCCTGCTATTATAATGAGGATTACCCTCTATGTAACATATATACCTCACAGCTGGAGTAAACTGACTTACCTATCAATATGGGAAGTCTTCATTTGTGTTGACTGCTACAGAAGAACTATACAGTATTTTGTTTTAAAGGAAATGTGTCACCAAAAATGTTATCTTCCAGTTAAAACCAGATAGCAACAAATATCCTTTTTCTAATCTGTTTTTATTTTCTGAGTTTAGATTTATTTATTCTATTCTCTGAACATGATTAGGGGGGCTGCCATTTTGCCTGAGTTGTTCTTAAAGAAAATGAGCATTTTTATGTTTAACATATTTTTAAATAATTTCTGATTATGTTATTTTTAATTTTTCATGTCAATATCTATATTTAAACGAAAACTGTAAAATTATGCAGTTTTAAGACTAGCCACTAAATTTAATAATAGGCGGCACCACTTCCTTGCTAGGCGCATACCTTACAGGACTATTCACAATAGGTCATTGTCAAGGCTTATCTATTATTCCCTTGTACAATGACCTCTGCACAGGTCACAGAGCATGTCTAGAAAACTCTCCCATAGAAGTCAATGAGGTCCCCTCCTGATCATTGTGTCTATGGCCTGTGCGGCTGCTGTAAATCACTTTTTTTAATGCATTCTAAATGCTTTTAAAAACAACTCAGGCAAGATGACCACCCCCGTAATCATCAAAATAGAATAAAAAAATCTGTAAACAGAAAATAAAAACAGACTAGAAAAAAAGGAGATGTGTTGCTTTCTGGTTTTAACTTGCAGATGTGGTTTAAACATGCACATTTCCTTTAACAGCATTTAGAAAGTATTGATAAAATGCTTTAGGGCAGCCTATCATTAGGCTTAGTGGCCAGTGCAAAAACTGCAGAATTTAAGGTTTTTGCTTAAATATTGATATTGACATAGAAAATTACAAATAACAAAACAATTTTAAAAATGTGTTAAAAATAAAAACATGACTTAAACCATAGGTCATTTTCTGCTGACACATACCCTTTAACTTTCAATGGCATGATAATGTCATAACAAAAGAAAAATAGTGAAACATTATACAAAATATGTTTTTATTAGAGATGAGCGAGCATACTCGTCCAAGCTTGGTGCTTGTTCGAGAATTACGGTACTCGTAAGTGCTCGCTGCTCGGACGAGTATCTCTCCATGCTCGAGGAAATGGCAACTTCCGCATCGTGCATTTTTGGCGCCTAAAAACTCAGCCAATCACAAGCCAGGAGACTCTGCGGTACACCCAGCATCACGTGGGGCCCTTACATGTCGATAGCAGGGGTTGGCTGGCCTGATCAGGTGACCCTGGAATATACTAGTGACTGGCCGCGGTGCTCGGCTCAGATGCTGTCTGGATGTCGTTAGGGATAGAGCTGCTGCGTTTCAGGGAGAGTGTTAGGGTCTGCATTTAGTTCTCTGTTAGGCAGGAATCACCCACAAAGAACCCAACAGCCCTTCTAAGGGCTACAAGAATTTTTTTTTGTCTCCTGGCTTGGCTGGCTGGCTGGCACTAGTAGTGCAGCTATCGCCATATATAACCCCTTTTTTTATTGTTATATCTCAGTGATACAAATCCATTTCACACAGCAGTGTGGAACCATTCTGTGTGTCACAGTTCAGTATACTCACTCCAATCCGTATTTTCTGTCCAGGTGACACTTTCTGTACGTCACTTAATTCAACCAGACTGAACAAGTTTGTGGGTTTCAGTACAGCAGGCCCATTTATTTTTTATTTTTTATATAATACACTTATATACAGAAAATGTTGAACCCCAGGGCTAAGGGTCGAAGACGAGGGAGTGGGCATTCAATTACTGCAGGGGGCAGAGGCCGTGGTCCTGGGCAGGGTGAGACAGTACCTGCTGATGAGGGAGCAGGGGAACGCTGCAGAGCTACACTCCCTAGCTTCATGTCTCAACTTACAGGGACACGTGGTAGAGGACTGTTGAAACCACAACAGTGTGAACAGCTGATGTCGTGGATTGCGGACAATGCTTCAAGTAATTTGTCCACCAGTCAGTCTTCCACGCAATCCACCCACGTTACCCAAGGGAGCACTCCTCTGGCTCCTCCACCTCAACCTCCTTCCCCCCAGTCTGCCCCCTCCCAGGAAAATTTGGAATGCGATCCGGCATACTCTCAGGAACTGTTTTCTGGACCCTTCCCAGAGTCACAAACCACTTCTCAGGTTGCTGCTGACCTCGTTCCCGATGCCCAAGTTTTCCAACTGTCGCAGTCTGTGGGTGATGATGATGATGATGATGACAATGTTGAGTTAGTGGAAGAAGTTTGTAAAGAGGTGTCGGACGATGAGGAGACACGGTTGTCAGACAGTGGTGAAGTTGTTGACAGGGCAAGAAGTCCGAGGGGGGAGCAGACTGAGGAATCGGAGGATGACGTGGTGACTGACCCAAGCTGGGTTGATAAGCCGAGTGAAGACAGTGCTTCTGAGGCGGAGGCGAGTGCTGCACCAGAACAGGTTGGAAGAGGCAGTGGTGTGGCCAGAGGGAGAAGCAGGGCCAGAGCTGGTGCATCAGCAGCAACTGTTTCACGTAGTGAAGCTCCCGTGGTGAGGCCTAGATGTTCGCAAGTCTGGAGGTTCTTTAAAGAAAGTGAGGATGACCGACGGACTGTGGTGTGCAACCTGTGCCACACCAGGATCAGCAGGGGTGCCACCACTACTAGCCTAACCACCACCAGCATGCGCAGGCATATGAGTGCTAAACACCCCACTCAATGGAACCAAGGCCGTTCACCACCTCCTGCGGGTCTCACCACTGCTCCTTCCCCTGTGTCACTCTCTGCCTCTGCTAGTCAACCCCCTGCCCAGGACCCCGGCACGAGTGCCTCCCGCCGGAAAACCACACCTTCGCCTCCACGGTCCTCCACAGTGTCCACCAATGTGTCCCAGCGCAGCATTCAGCTGTCTTTACAGCAGACGCTGGAGCGCAAGAGGAAATACAGTTCCACCCACCCACATGCCCAAGCCCTCAACATCCACATCTCCAAATTGCTGAGCCTGGAGATGCTGCCCTATAGGCTGGTAGAGACCGAGGCCTTTCGCAATCTCATGGCGGTGGCTGCCCCTCGGTATTCGGTCCCCAGCCGCCACTATTTTTCCCGATGTGCCGTCCCAGCCCTACACCAGCACGTGTCAGAAAACATCATCCGTTCCCTGACCAACGCTGTTTCTGAGAAGGTCCACCTAACCACGGACACGTGGACAAGTGCTGCCGGGCAGGGACACTATATCTCACTGACGGCACATTGGGTTAACTTGGTGGAGGCTGGGACCGAGACTGACCCTGGGGCTGCTCATGTACTGCCCACACCGAGGATTGCGGGGCCTACCTCGGTCACGGTCTCTCAGACGTACTATGCCTCCTCCTCCGACCCCTCCTCCTCCTCCACCTCCTCCTCCGAATTACCATCCGTGGGCACGGCGCCTTCAGTCGGTAGCTCTAGGCGCAGCAGCAGTGCCGTGGGTAAGCGCCAGCAGGCGGTGCTCAAACTGCTGAGCTTAGGTGACAAAAGGCACACCGCCCAAGAGCTGTTACAGGGCATCACGGCGCAGACCGATGTGTGGCTGGCACCGCTGAACCTCAAGCCAGGCATGGTTGTGTGTGACAACGGGCGTAACCTGGTGACGGCTCTGCAACTTGGCAGACTGACACATGTGCCATGCCTGGCCCACGTGTTCAATCTAATAGTTCAGCGGTTCCTCAAGACATACCCCAATCTGTCTGATTTGCTCACCAAGGTGCGCCGCATCTGTGCGCATTTCCGCAAGTGGACCACAGATGCTGCCACTCTCAGGGCAGCGCAGCCTACAACTGCCCGCTCACCGACTGTTGTGCGACGTGCCCACGAGATGGAATTCGACATTAAACATGTTATCCAGAGTTTACCAGCAGCGCAGAGCGATTGTAGACTGCCAGATGTCAACTTCCACCAGAACTGGTAGTCAGGTCAGTCAGATTCCTCAAGTCTACAATGAGGAGTGGACGTGGATGTCTGATATCTGCCAGGTGTTGAGCAACTTTGAGGAGTCAACACAGATGGTCAGCGGCGATGCCGCCATTATTAGCCTCACCATCCCGCTGCTTTGCCTGTTGAAAAACTCACTGCTCAGCATCAAGTCGGATGCTTTGCGCTTGTCACAAGAGACGGTGGAGGAAGATACGTCGCTTGATAGCCAGAGCACCCTCCGGTCTGTTTCTCAGCTCGTATTGGAGGAGGGGGGTGAGGATGAGGAGGAGAATGTCGCCGAGACATTAGAGGGTACCAATGCTCAGTCCTTAACTCTTGAGCATGTATGGGCTGAAGAGGAGGACTTGGAGGAGGAGGAGGAGGAGGAGGAAATGGAGAGTCAGGCCAGTGAGGAGAGGGAATTCTTACGTGTTGGGACTCTGGCGCACATGGCAGACTTCATGTTAGGCTGCCTATTTCGTGACCCTCGCGTTAGAAGCATTTTTTCAAACACCGATTACTGGGTGTTCACTCTCCTGGACCCACGGTACAAGCAGAACCTTTCCACTCTCATCCCTGCAGAGGAAAGAAGTATGAGAGTGAATAGATATCAACAGGCCCTGGTGCACAAGCTGAAACAATCCTTCCCATCTGACGCCGCTAGCAGCAGAGGGCGTGGTTCTGTGGGCCAAGTAGTGGGGGAGAGGAGCCGAGCAGGCAGCTTGTCCAGCACTGGCAGGGGAACGCTCTCCAAGGCCTTTGCCAGTTTTATGTCACCCCAGCAAGACACTGTCACCTGTCCCCAGTCTAGGCATCTAAAGATGGTGAGGGAGTACCTAGCTGACCATACCAACGTCCGTAGCGATCACTCTGCTCCATACAACTACTGGGTTTCAAAGCTGGACACGTGGCCTGAACTGGCGCTGTACGCCTTGGAGGTGCTGGCCTGCCCTGCCGCTAGCGTGCTGTCAGAGCGGGTATTAAGCTGGTGGCGTCATCACCGATAAGCGCACACGCCTGTCAACTGACAGCGCTGACAGGCTGACGCTTATTAAAATGAACAAAGCCTGGATTTCACCGGAATTCAAATCTCCTCCGGGGGAAAGCAGCTAAAGATTTAAATAACTTATGTATCCGATTCCTCTTCTCTACTCCTCCTACTCCTCCTCCTCCTCCATGTCGTCTTTGCCTAACGCTGACAAAAAAAAAGCCATTTTTTAGAGGTCCAACTGGCACTCTTTTACCACAATTTTTCAGGAGGGCCTCCTACAGGCCCTCTCTTCAAACAATTTTTCCAGAGGTCCACCTACAGGCCCTCTCTCCAAACAATTTTTCCGGAGGTCCACCTACAGGCCCTCTCTCCAAACAATTTACGTCTTTTTCCTATCTTTCTCTCTCTCCAAACTATTTTTCCGGATAGCTGCCATATACGGTAATAAACTGAGAAGAATACAGAGAACACATGCCACACTTGATCAAGCTCATAATTTACGACTGTACCGGTTGATGCTAAATTTTTAAGTTGGGGTCCTGCGTCGTCATTCACTGAATTTCACTGATCTCCTCAACGTCTCCTCAAAGAACCAAAAGACCATTGTGGAGAGAGCGGCACAGCTCGCCATCAAAGTGACGAACCCCAACGCCAGACTGCGCAGCGAAGAGAACGAGTAAATATCTCTGTGGTTATTTGTGCTAAATAAAAGGTAAATAAACACAAAAAAATTTGATCTGTTCCTGTGCCTGATCCACCCAAGTTGAATCTGTCCCATCATGAGAAAGTCCCCCCAAGGAGTCCCCACTGTAACTTGCTTCCCATACAACTTCCTCACCCCCCGACACCTGTGTCTCGCCATTGTCCACCACCTCCTCAGACAACACTGGTAAATCCCCACTGTCAGCACATGGAGACTGCAAAAGGTCTTGCGAATTGGGGCAGAGAATGTTCTGGGGTAGCACATCAGAGAAGGGGTGACTATGGGGTTCCAGGGAGTATGTGACCACATGCAATCTCCATCCAAAAAGTCATACTGAGGCTCACCACCATGCTTTACACTGCAATCTTATTGAAAGACAGACAATCAGGGGTTCACCGCCAGGTTGTCAGGCAGCATTTTTAAGTGGGTCACCATTACCGTGTCCCTGAAAATTGCCTTGGGGTCATCGCCAGACTATTTTTATGAAAGGCCATGGGGTTCTATACACACAGTGCTGACGGAAGCCCATCAGCCTTTCTAAACACAATTGAATCTGTCCCATCATGAGAAAGTCCCCCCCAAGGAGTCCCCACTGTAACTTGCTTCACTTTAAACTACCTCATCCCCCGACACCTGTGTCTCGCCATTGTCCACCACCTCCTCAGACAACACTGGTAAATCCCCACTGTTAGCACACTGAGACTGCAAAAGGTCTTGCGAATTGGGGCAGAGAATGTTCTGGGGTAGCACATCAGAGAAGGGGTGACTATGGGGTTCCAGGGAGTACGTGACCACATGCAATCTCCATCTAAAAAGTCATACTGAGGCTCACCACCATGCTTTACACTGCAATCATATTACTGAGGCTCACCACCATGCTTTACACTGCAATCTTGTTGAAAGACAGACAATTAGGGGTTCACCGCCAGGTTGTCAGGCAGCATTTTTAAGTGGGTCACCATTACCATGTCCCTGAAAATTGGCGGTGATGGACCTTCGTTGCACCTAGTTGGGTGCTTCCCTAACATGTGATGGGCATGTGCCTCGCCTTTCTTGGTCTGGGTGAGCACAATTGCCATGAGGGTAACCACCAGGCTGTTGCCTGAGAATTTGGGGTAATGGTGGGATTAGGCAGCCTCAGAGGCATCCATGCATGCTGCCCCTGCTGTTTCCTGTCCATTTCCGTGGTGTTTCCATCATTTTCTGAGGTTTCCAGGTTTTCACCCAGCCTTCCCTAGGCAGAGCCTTGGTCCCCTGCAAAAAATGCTCGAGTCTCCCATTGACTTCAATGGGGTTCGTTATTCGAAACGAGCACCCGAGCATCGGGAAAAGTTCGACTCGAATAACGAGCACCCGAGCATTTTAGTGCTCGCTCATCTCTAGTTTTTATGAATATTGAGTTTAAAAAATAGCCCTTTGTGATAAGTGTCCCTTATCCATAAATGGCTGTTGAAATCCACAGCCAGATTCTTTTAGGTACCCTACCTTGCTTATAAAAGACCCTCTAGTACACATGGCCACAGAACCTTACACATAACAGATGTGATCAGTATTGGCATGCAATCTTTTTTTTTAATTTTTCTCATTAAAGTTTATTATGATTTGATCAACCCTGTAATGCATGATCATATACATGTACATGATTGCTGTTAATGGGGTTGTATGGAGCGAGCTCATATGCTGATCTTCTTCCATACATTCAGGGTGCTGGCTGTATAATACAGCGGACATTTAACCACGTAGATGATCGACTTTTAACCACGTAGATGCCGTTGTCAGTAGCAACTGTGGCATCTGTGGGGTTAAAAAGAGGAAGGGGGTTTCTCTGTCGTGAGCCCATGTGCTGAAATCACGTGGTTGCGATCGGTTGCCATAACAACTGTGAAGGTTCCCAGGCCTGTCATGGCTAACTGATGAAAAGCCATGTCCTAGGCACTGCTTTGTCAAAAACTCATAGACTGCAATACAATATTATTGCATACTAAAGCAATCAGAAGATCGCATGTTCAAGTCCCCTAAGGGGACTTACAATTACAATGTAAAAAGTATTTTAAAAAAGTATTACAAATTCAAATCATCCCCTTTTCCATTTTTAAATATAAAAATAAATAATCAAAAATATAACATGCATACAAACTATTAAAATATATAAATATTTTTGTAGGATGGTGAACGAAAACAAATTAAATAAATAATAAAAAGTCTTAAGTACCTCAAAATGGTACCAATAAAAACTATAGTTTGCTCAGCAACAAAGAAGCGCTAATACAGTTCTGTAGACAAAAATATAAAAAAAAAGGTAGAGGTATCAGAAAATGGTGATGCAAAGAAAAGTGTTCTTTTTTTAAAGTTTTTATTTTCCACTACAAAATATGGTAAATTAAATAGTGGCATTAAAAATACAACTTGTGGCTATAAAAGTGTGTGTGTGTGTGTGTGTGGGGGGGGGGGCAGTGTGTCTTATAGGGCGAATACTAATGAGCGATTCCATTATGGAAGTGCTCTTTAGTACACAGTAGGATCGGGGAGCGGTGAATATAGCACTCCTGATGCTGGTTGTACTTTCCAATCCTTGTTTTTCTGCCATGTCCCTGCTGTGCTGTGTTCTGACTGTGTGGAGCGTCAGAACATAGTTTATATGAATTTGAGGGCTGATTTGGGGTCTTTATGAATTTGAGAGTCTGTTAATTTTAGGATCTAGTCTGAAGGGTCTATATTAACCCCTTCACAACATCCACTGTACATGTACAGGGAATGTTGGCACTTTAAAGATGGTGCCAGCTCCAGAGCAGAGTGGGTGCCATAACCAGCAATCAATGTTATGGTTAAAGAACAGAAGTTGGAGAAATTAGTACATAGCTATGCCGTATGTATGGCTCTATACTTGGATAAATTAGCATAAAATGCATAAAATAAGCGATAAGCCATAACAATATCAGATGTGTTTTATAAATGAAAACACAAAATAACTTCTTTACTAACTTTATTTGAAAACAAGAATACTTTGTTGAATCGGTTAGTGTTGGAAAAAATAAATTAGGAAGTAAAGGAGAAAATGGTGATTATGGTGTAACGGGTTAATATTTCAAATTTTTTCAAAAAGTACACTTCATGCAAACTGTATTCATTTCTAATTAAGTAAAACTTAATCATTTCAAACCTCTTGGTTGTAAATTAAGTGATGCTGAGCTGGGTTAAGTTATTAGAGAAAGGTGCAGTTGTCTTAATTATACAATTACTAATCTTGTTTTATTACATTTTAAGGCAAGAAATGTTTGTTTCAATTAAAGAAAATGTATTTAAATTACAGAAAGTAATTATTGTAATTAGAGATGAGCGAACATGCTCGTCCGAGCTTAGTGCTCGTTCGAGTATTAGGGTATTCGCATATGCTCGATACTCGGACGAGCATATCGTGATCCTCGAGGAAAAGGCAACTTCCTCTTCCTGCATGTTAGGCGCCTTTTCTCAGCCAATCAACATGCAGGAGAGTCTTTGGTACCTCCTAGCATCACGTGGGGCCCCTACAAGTCAATAGCAGGGATTGGCTGGCCAGATCAGATGACCTGGGAATATAAGAATCTGGTCCCGTGCTGCTCACGTCAGACGCCGCCTGCATGAGATTAGGGATAGAGCTGCTGTCTGTCAGGGAGCGTGATAGGGCCTCAATTTAGATGTTGGTTAGGCAGGAATCACCCACAAAGAACCCAACAGCCCTTCTAAGGGCTACAAGCACCTTTTTTTTGGGGTCTCCTTCTGGCTGCTGGCTGGGACTTGTAGTGCAGCTACCACCATCTTGGCTGCACACTGTACACAGCGACTGGTGGGAGAAGGGACAGCACGTGGTCCACACAGACCCAAAAGAAATTGCCCAAAGTCCTCTCTGTACTCATTTTTGCTGCTGCTGCACCTTGGCTTGCTGGGATCTGTAGTGCAGTCTAGGGAACACGTTTTTTTCTCTCATTTCTATACACTACAGTCCAGTGAACAATTATGTAGTGTACTGTTCAGTAGCGTCAGTCTAGGGAATATGTTTTTTCTATCATTTCTATACACTACAGTCCAGTGAACAATTATGTAGTGTGCTGTACAGTAGCATCAGTCTAGGGAATACGTTTTTTCTATCATTTCTATACACTACAGTCCAGTGAACAATTATGTAGTGTGCTGTACAGTAGCATCAGTCTAGGGAATACGTTTTTTTATATATCCTACAGTGCAGTGAAAAATTGCGTGGTTTGTGGTGCAATAGCCGCCGTCTAAAGACTACGTTTTTCCTCTCAGTCATATATACTACAATGCAGTGCGAAATTGTGTCGTGTGCTGCACACTAGCCGGAGTGTAGAAAATATACGTTTTTCCTCTCAGTCATATATACTACAGTGCAGTGCAAAATTGTGTCGTGTGCTGCACACTAGCCGGAGTGTAGAAAATATACGTTTTTTCTCTCAGTCATATATTATACAGTGCAGTGCAAAATTCTGTCATGTGCTGCACACTAGCCGGATTGTAGAAAATATACGTTTTTCCTCTCTATACTACAGTGCAGTGAAAAATTGTGTCATGTGCTGCACACTAGCTGGAGTGTAGAAAATATACGTTTTTCCTCTCAGTCATATATACTACAGTGCAGTGCAAAATTGTGTCGTGTGCTGCACACTAGCCGGAGTGTAGAAAATATACGTTTTTCCTCTCAGTCATATATACTACAGTGCAGTGCAAAATTGTGTCGTGTGCTGCAAACTAGCCGGAGTGTAGAAAATATACGTTTTTTCTCTCAGTCATATATTATACAGTGCAGTGCAAAATTCTGTCATGTGCTGCACACTAGCCGGATTGTAGAAAATATACGTTTTTCCTCTCTATACTACAGTGCAGTGAAAAATTGTGTCATGTGCTGCACACTAGCTGGAGTGTAGAAAATATACGTTTTTCCTCTCAGTCATATATACTACAGTGCAGTGCAAAATTGTGTTGTGTGCTGCACACTAGCCGGAGTGTAGAAAATATATGTTTTTTTTTCTCTCATTTATATATTATACAGTGCAGTGCAAAATTGTGTCGTGTGCTGCACACTAGCCGGAGTGTAGAAAATATACGTTTTTTCTCTCAGTCATATATTATACAGTGCAAAATTGTGTCGTGTGCTGCACACTAGCCGGAGTGTAGAAAATATACGTTTTTCCTCTCAGTCATATATACTACAGTGCAGTTAAAAATTGTGTCATGTGCTGCACACTAGCCGGAGTGTAGAAAATATACGTTTTTTCTCTCAGTCATATATTATACAGTGCAGTGCAAAATTCTGTCATGTGCTGCACACTAGCCGGAGTGTAAAAAATATACGTTTTTCCTCTCAGTCATATATTATACAGTGCAGTTAAAAATTGTGTCATGTGCTGCACACTAGCCAGAGTGTAGAAAATATACGTTTTTCCTCTCAGTCATATATACTACAGTGCAGTTAAAAATTGTGTCATGTGCTGCACACTAGCCAGAGTGTAGAAAATATACGTTTTTCCTCTCAGTCATATATACTACAGTGCAGTGAAATATTGTGTCATGTGCTGCACACTAGCCGGAGTGTAGAAAATATACGTTTTTCCTCTCAGTCATATATACTACAATGCAGTGCAAAATTGTGTCGTGTGCTGCACACTAGCCGGAGTGTAGAAAATATACATTTTTCCTCTCAGTCATATATACTACAGTGCAGTGCAAAATTGTGTCGTGTGCTGCATACTAGCTGGAGTGTAGAAAATATACGTTTTTCCTCTCAGTCATATATACTACAGTGCAAAATTGTGTAGTGTGCTGCACACTAGCCGGAGTGTAGAAAATATACGTTTTTCTCTCTCAGTCATATATTATACAGTGCAGTGCAATATTCTGTCATGTGCTGCACAGTAGCCGGAGTGTAGAAAATATACGTTTTTCCTCTCAGTCATATATACTACAGTGCAGTGAAAAATTGTGTCATGTGCTGCACACTAGCCGGAGTGTAGAAAATATACGTTTTTCCTCTCAGTCATATATGCTACAGTGCAAAATTGTGTTGTGTGCTGCACACTAGCCGGAGTGTAGAAAATATACGTTTTTTTCTCTCAGTCATATATTATACAGTGCAGTGCAAAATTCTGTCATGTTCTGCACACTAGCCGGAGTGTAGAAAATATACGTTTTTCCTCAGTCATATATACTACAGTGCAGTGCAAAATTGTGTCATGTGCTGCACACTAGCCGGAGTGTAGAAAATATACGTTTTTCCTCTCAGTCATATATACTACAGTGCAGTGCAAAATTGTGTTGTGTGCTGCACACTAGCCGGAGTGTAGAAAATATACGTTTTTCCTCTCAGTCATATATACTACAGTGCAAAATTGTGTTGTGTGCTGCACACTAGCCGGAGTGTAGAAAATATACGTTTTTTCTCTCAGTCATATATTATACAGTGCAGTGCAAAATTCTGTCATGTGCTGCACACTAGCCGGAGTGTAGAAAATATACGTTTTTTCTCTCAGTCATATATTATACAGTGCAGTTAAAAATTGTGTCATGTGCTGCACACTAGCTGGAGTGTAGAAAATATAAGTTTTTCCTCTCAGTCATATATACTACTGTGCAGTGAAATATTGTGTCATGTGCTGCACACTAGCCGGAGTGTAGAAAATATAAGTTTTTCCTCTCAGTCATATGTACTACAATGCAGTGCAAAATTGTGTCGTGTGCTGCACACTAGCCGGAGTGTAGAAAATATACATTTTTCCTCTCAGTCATATATACTACAGCGCAGTGCAAAATTGTGTCGTGTGCTGCATACTAGCTGGAGTGTAGAAAATATACGTTTTTCCTCTCAGTCATATATACTACAGTGCAGTGAAAAATTGTGTCGTGTGCTGCACACTAGCCGGAGTGTAGAAAATATACGTTTTTTCTCTCAGTCATATATACTACAGTGCAGTGCAAATTGTGTTGTGTGCTGCACACTAGCCGGAGTGTAGAAAATATACGTTTTTCCTCTCAGTCATATATACTACAGTGCAGTGCAAAATTCTGTTGTGTGCTGCACATTAGCCGGAGTGCAGAAAATATACATTTTTTTCTCTCAGTTATATATTATACAGTGCAAAATTGTGTCGTGTGCTGCACACTAGCTGGAGTGTAGAAAATATATGTTTTTTCTCTCAGTCATATATACTACAGTGCAGTGCAAAATTGTGTTGTGTGCTGCACACTAGCCGGAGTGTAGAAAATATATACGTTTTTTCTCTCAGTCATATATTATACAGTGCTGTGCAAAATTCTGTCATGTGCTGCACACTAGCCGAAGTGTAGAAAATATACGTTTTTCCTCTCAGTCATATATACTACAGTGCAGTGAAAAATTGTGTCATGTGCTGCACACTAGCCGGAGTGTAGAAAATATACGTTTTTCCTCTCAGTCATATATACTACAGCGAAGTGCAAAATTGTGTCGTGTGCTGCACACTAGCCGGAGTGTAGAAAATATATGTTTTTCCTCTCAGTCATATATACTACAGTGCAGTGCAAAATTGTGTCGTGTGCTGCACACTAGCTGGAGTGTAGAAAATATAAGTTTTTCCTCTGTCATATATACTACAGTGCAGTGCAAAATTGTGTCGTGTGCTGCACACTAGCCGGAGTGTAGAAAATATACATTTTTTCTCTCAGTCATATATTATACAGTGCAGTGCAAAATTCTGTCATGTGCTGCACAGTAGCCGGAGTGTAGAAAATATACGTTTTTCCTCTCAGTCATATATACTACAGTGCAGTTAAAAATTGTGTCATGTGCTGCACACTAGCTGGAGTGTAGAAAATATACGTTTTTCCTCTCAGTCATATATACTACAGTGCAGTGCAAAGTTGTGTCGTGTGCTGCACACTAGCCGGAGTGCAGAAAATATACGTTTTTCCTCTCAGTTATATATCCTATAGTGCAGTGAAAAATTGAGTGGTTTGCGGTGCAATAGCTGCCGTCTAAAGACTACGTTTTTCCTCTCAGTCATATATACTACAGTACAGTGCAAAATTGTGTCGTGTGCTGCCCACTAGCCGGAGTGTAGAAAACATACGTTTTTTTTCTCTCATTTAGATATTATACAGTGCAGTGCAAAATTCTGTCGTGTTCTGCACACTAGCCGGAGTGTAGAAAATATACGTTTTTTCTCTCATTTATATATTATACAGTGCAGTGCAAAATTCTTTCGGCGTGCTACACACTAGCCGGAGTGTAGAAAATATACGTTTTTTCTCTCAGTTATATATCATACATTGCAGTGAAAAATTGAGTGGTTTGCGGTACAATAGCCGCCGTCTAAAGACTACGTTTTTTCTCTCAGTTATATATCATACAGTGCAGTGAACATACAAAATGTTGAACCCAAGGGCTAAGGGTCGAGGGAGTGGGTGTTCAAGTAGTGTAGGGGGCAGAGGTCGTGGTCCTGGGCAGGGTGACACAGTACATGTTGATGAGGGAGCAGTGGAACGCCGCAGAGTTTCGCTCCCTAGCTTGATCTCTCAACTTACTGGTTCACGTGGTAAACCACTATTAAAACCACAACAGTGCGAACAGGTGATGACGCGGATAGCGGACAATGCGTCCAGTAATTTATCCACCACCCAGTCCACCCACGCTAGCCAAGGGAGTAGACCTCTGGCTCCTCCAGCTCAACCTCCTTCCCCCCAGCCTCCCCCCCCCACAGAAGAAAATATACTTTTTTCCTCTCAGTCATATATACTACAGTGCAGTGCAAAATTCTGTCTTGTGCTACACACTAGCTGGAGTGTAGAAAATATAAGTTTTTCCTCTCAGTCATATATACTACAGTGCAGTGCAAAATTGTGTCGTGTGCTGCACACTAGCCGGAGTGTAGAAAATATACATTTTTTCTCTCAGTTATATATTATACAGTGCAGTGGAAAATTCTGTTGTGTGCTGCACACTAGCCAGACTGTAGAAAATATGTTTTTCCTCTCAGTCATATATACTACAGTGCAGTGCAAAATTGTGTCGTGTGCTGCACACTAGCCGGAGTGTAGAAAGTATACGTTTTTTCTCTCATTTATATATTATACAGTGCAGTGAAAAATTCTGTCGTGTGCTGCACACTAGCCGGAGTGTAGAAAATATACGTTTTTTTTTCTCTGTTATATATTATACAGTGCAGTGCAAAATTCTTTCGGCGTGCTGCACACTAGCCGGAGTGTAGAAAATATACGTTTTTTCTCTCAGTTATATATCATACATTGCAGTGAAAAATTGAGTGGTTTGCGGTACAATAGCCGCCGTCTAAAGACTACGTTTTTTCTCTCAGTTATATGTCATACAGTGCAGTGAACATACAAAATGTTGAACCCAAGGGCTAAGGGTCGAGGGAGTGGGTGTTCAAGTAGTGTAGGGGGCAGAGGCCGTGGTCCTGGGCAGGGTGACACAGTACATGTTGATGAGGGAGCAGTGGAACGCCGCAGAGTTTCGCTCCCTAGCTTCATCTCGCAACTTACTGGTTCACGTGGTAAACCACTATTAAAACCACGACAGTGCGAACAGGTGATGACGTGGATAGCGGACAATGCGTCCAGTAATTTATCCACCACCCAGTCCACCCACGCTAGCCAAGGGAGTAGACCTCTGGCTCCTCCAGCTCAACCTCCTTCCCCCCAGCCTGCCCCCCCCCCCACAGAAAGTATGGATTCAGATCTGGCATACTCACAGGAACTCTTTTCAGGACCCTACCCAGAGACACAAACCACTGCTCAACAGCAACCTGAGCAGTTGCTCTGTCCCGATGCCCAAAATTTAGAACTTCCGCAGTCTGTGGGTGATGAGAGTGTGGACTTGGTGCAAGTAGTGCGTGAAGAGGTGTCGGATGATGATGATTATGATGAGACACGGTTGTCAGACAGTGACGTTGTTGTCAGGGCAGTAAGTCCGAGGGGGAGCAGAGTGAGGAATCGGAGGAAGAGCTGGTGGATGATGAGGTGACTGACACGAGCTGGGTTGGTAATCCAACTCAAGACAGTGCTTCTGAGGGGGAGGCAAGTGCAGCAACAGAACAGGTAGGAAGAGGCAGTGGGGTGGCCAGAGGGAGAAGCAGAGCAGGTAGATCAGCAACTGTTTCACAGAGTCAAGCTCCCGTGCCGAGGCCTAGATGTTCGCAAGTCTGGAGGTTTTTTAAAGAAAGTGAGGATGACCGACAGACTGTGGTGTGCAACCCTTTGCCACACCAGGATCAGCAGGGGAGCCACCACTACCAGCCTAACCACTACCAGCATGCGCAGGCATATGAGTGCTAAACACCAAGGCCGTTCACCTCCTGCGGGTCACACCACTGCCCCTTCCCGTGTCACATGCTGGCTCGGCGAGTCAACT
This sequence comes from Rhinella marina, assembly GCA_900303285.1. Classification (NCBI taxonomy): domain Eukaryota; kingdom Metazoa; phylum Chordata; class Amphibia; order Anura; family Bufonidae; genus Rhinella; species Rhinella marina. The sequence goes on along the minus strand of ONZH01014189.1, from coordinate 2,325 downwards.
CCCGCCTAGGACCGGCTAGCCTCCTGCCCTACAACCACCCCTTCACCTCCACAATCCTCCACAACCTCCACCAATGTGTCCCAGTGCAGCGTTCAGCTGTATTTGCAGCAGACATTTGAGCGCAATCGCAAATACAATTACAGCCAACCACATGCACAAGCCCTAAACGTCCACATCTCCAAATTGTTGAGCCTGGAGATGCTGCCCTATAGACTGGTAGAGACTGAGGATTTCCCGCAACCTGATGGCGGTGGCTGTCCCTCGGTACTTGGTCCCCAGCCTCCACTATTTTTCCCAATGTGCCGTCCCAGCCCTACACCAGCACGTGTCAGAGAACATCATCTGTGCCCTGACCAATGCGGTTACTGAGAAGGTCCACCTAACCACGGACACGTGGACAAGTGCTGGCGGGCAGGGACACTATATCTCACTGACGGCACATTGGGTTAACTTGGTGGAGGCTGGGACCGAGTCTGACCCTGGGGCCGCTCATGTGCTGCCCACACCGAGGATTGTGGGGCCTGCCTCGGTCACAGTTTCTCAGGCTTATTATGCCTCTTCCTCCAACCCCTCCTCCTCCTCTCAATTACCATCCGTGAGCACGACGCCTTCAGTCGGTAGCTACAGGCGCAGGTGCACTGCCGTGGTTAAGCGCCAACAGGCGGTGCTGAAACTGCTGAGCTTAAGTGACAAGAGGCACACCGCTCGAGCTGTTACGGGGCATCATGGCACAGACCAATCTTTGGCTGGCGCCGCTGAACCTCAAACCAGGCATGGTTGTGTGTGACAACGGGCGTAACCTGGTGGCGGCTCTGCAACTCGGCAGACTCACACATGTGCCATGCCTGGCCCACGTGTTCAATCTTGTGGTTCAGCGGTTCCTCAAGACCTACCCCAATTTGTCTGAATTGCTCACCAAGGTGCGACGCATCTGTGTGCATTTCCGTAAGTCAACCACAGATGCTGCCACCCTCAGGGCAGTGCAACGCCGCTTACAACTGCCAGCTCACCGACTGTTGTGCGACGTGCCCACGCGATGGAATTCCACATTACACATGTTAGCCAGGGTTTACCAGCACCGCAGAGCCATTGTAGACTGCCAGATGACAACTTCCACGAGAACTGGTAGTCAGGTTAGTCAGCTTCCTCAAGTCTACAATGAGGAGTGGACGTGGATGTCTGATATCTGTCAGGTGTTAAGCCACTTTGATGAGTCAACACAGATGGTCAGCGGCGATGCTGCCATTATCAGCGTCACCATCCCGCTGCTTTGTCTGCTGAAAAGTCACTGCTCAGCATGAAGTCAGAGGCTTTGCGCTTGTCACAGGAGATGGGGGAAGAAGATACGTTGCTTGATAGCCAGAGCACCCTCAGGTCTGTTTCTCAGCGCATATTGGAGGAGGATGAGGAGGAAGAGGAGGAAGAGGAGGAAGAGGAGGAGACTGTTGGCGAGACTGAAGAGGGTACCTATGCTCATTCCTTCTTATCTGTTGAGCGTGTATGGGCTGAAGAGGAGGAGTTGGAGGAGGAGGAAATGGAGAGTCAGCCTACTGAGGAAAGGGAATTCTTGCGTGTTGGGACTCTTGCGCACATGGCTGACTTCATGTTAGGCTGCCTTTCCCGTGACCCTCGCGTTAAAAACATTTTTGCCAACACCGATTACTGGGTGTTCACCCTCCTGGACCCCCAGTACAAGCAGAACTTTTCCACTCTCATTCCTGTAGAGGAAAGGAGTACGAGAGTGAATCAATATCAACAGGCCCCTGGCGCACAAGCTGAAACTATCCTTCCCATCTGACACCGCTAGCGGCAGAGGACGTAGTTCTGTGGGCCAACTAGCATGGGAAGAGGAGGCGAGAAGGCAGCTTGTCAAGCACTGGCAGGGGAACACTCTCCAAGACCTTTGCCAGTTTTATGTCACCCCAGCAAGACTATGTCACCCGTCCCCAGTCTAGGCAGAGTAGGGTAGAGCTGTTCAGAAAGATGGTGAGGGAGTACCTAGCTGACCAACGTCCTGCATGATCACTCCGCTCCATACAAGTACTGGGTTGCAAAGCTGGACACGTGGCCCAAACTGGAGCTGTATGCCTTGGAGGTGCTGGCCTGCCCTGCCGCTAGCGTGTTGTCAGAGCGGGTCTTCAGTGCAGCTGGTGGCATCATCACTGAGAGAATGTCACTTGGCTGTCAACCTGCCTACAGGGGTCTTACAAATGCGGAGGTTGTATTGCCTGTAAGGTAATGGTGACGACCAGGAGATTTGTAAGTTCAGTTACGGGCAAGGAATATACCATCCGACAATACATCAATTGTAAGTCCCGGGGGGTT